>JAWHQI010000916.1:0-12500 GCA_033032865.1 Dactylorhiza incarnata | reverse complement strand
CAAAGGATCCAAAGGCGACAAAGGCCTACGTAGGGTTGAGGGTATGTAAAGAGTCGCGATAGCGACGAAGAAGGTGAGTTGATAGGCGAAGAGGTGAGGAAAGAGAGGCGAAGCCCTTGCGCCTACCCCGAAGATAGAATAGCGAAGTCAACATCTGGCGATGGAGGTGAGCTTATCTAAATAGGCGAACGGTAGCGAAGAAGGTAGTTTTCTCGCTTACACAGCTAGCTACACCCAAGAAAGAAGGAAGTCTTTATCCGGGAAGCCTCCGTTTTCTTCTTCTTCGCTACGCGCCTTTCCCCGTTGTTCTGTCAATCCTTTTCTTTTGTTGGTCAACCGTCTTTTGTCTGTCATATTTTCAAGACCTCTGCTCTTTCCCATCATCGTCGCCACTTGCGACGGTGGAGACGATGATGTGGAAGGCTCATCAGCCTCTTCCGAGTCTCTTCGGAAAGCGAGAACGCCTCTTCTCCAGCAGTAATTAGTGAAGAAGAACAAGAGGGTGAGGCCGCCCGTAAGGGCGGAGACAGCTGTTCCCTTTTTCGAAGGCAACAGCAAGAGGCGGAATCCTATCTATATGATATGCCAGGCACGCAGTGAAGACTCGAATTCCTGGAGGGGCATCGAATCATCCCCAACTTCGACCGGGTATATGCAATCTGTCAGGGAGAGCTTGGATGCAGCTTCCAGGGGTGAGGATCGGAGGCGAGCGATAGCAAAGAAGGCGCGAAGCGCAGGATCTCCTCTTTGATCTTCTGATGAAAGACCCACGTCTAGATGAGATTCTGAATCATTCTCCGTATGAAAACATTCGGGATCGGGAGGTCATCGTGATCGTTCACGTCTTTGAGAAAACGATGAAGTGTTCGGGATTTGCTGCAAGAGCACATGCGTGATCTCATCAATGACGTCCCACTAGGTGGGTGGGAAAACTCTACATCTAGGAAAGGTTTATGAACACGAAAGTGGTTGACCTTCAATGAATGCTGTGGGGGGGAAGGAAGGCGTAGGGCTCACACAAGTCAGTGCAGGACCTATTTCTGAAGTGTGGCACGGCCAGAGGGAGGTAGGGGGGAGCTCTTGTGAAGCCTAGAGAGGCGGAAGAAATCGCTTCTAACGAGTTCCCCAACACTGAGCTTAGTAGCTTCACTCTTGAGACTGGCGTGTCGCTGCTGGATGCTTCTGATCAATAGGAAGAGGAGGCGCGTAGCGAAAAGCTGATGATGAGCATCTATTGGAGTCGATCATTTCCAAGATCTAATTCCAGTTTCTTATTATGTAGTGGAAACGCCTCGCAATCTTCAGTTTTACGCTTCAGGGAAGAAATGTTCTTGGTGGATGCAGGACCTGGTACCCCAAAAATTTGTATGCAAGATGAGCCTACAGGAGTGCCAATCAACCGAGCCACCAGGTTTGAGAATAAGGTGGGATCCTTGAATGTAGTGGCTGGTGAATCACTGATCAAAAAGCGGATTTTAGAGAGATTCTTCATAGATCTAGTGGCCGGCGAATCACTGATAAAAGAGCGAGCAGCCGCCAGGTTTCCTGATTTGGGGGATCCCTGGATGTAGTGGCTGGTGAACCGCTTCTTCTTCTTCCACGAAGATTCAGACAAAACCGAGCTTGGGTGGAACTGAAGAAGATTTGGCGAACGAAGAAAAAGGTCAAAGGTTTTCTTATTGACAAAGTAAAAGGAGGTTATTCGGTAGCCATCGCAGGTTTCATTACTTTTCTTCCATTCTATCCTCTCATAACTCAAGGATCGCGAATGATCGATTCACCATTGAGAGCATTAACCCCAAAAGGACGAATATTGTGGTGTTCTAACTGCGGCAGATCAAACAAGAAAAAAGAAAAAAAAGAGCAAATTTTGAAGCCTGTTTAGGGTCTGGCACTGATTCCGGCCCTATATTGACATAGCGAAGATCTTGCTCGAATGCGTGACTGCGGAGCGCCTATCGCCCTGGCATGGCACTCTAAAATGTTGGGTGCAAACTAGGGAGACGAAGAAGAGAAGAAGGCATAGTCTCATATCAAAGAATAGAACACCAACCAACGAGTGAGTGGCGGATTTGGATGGAGTCTCGCAGAAGAGTACGCGCGCTAGCGCGCCCCAAGACGTCACTTTTCTGCTTGCTGGAGAGATACCTTCGAGTTGGAATCCTTGGACGGGCGGCGTCTCAGGGCACAGTCAAAACAGGAGATCTACCAGTCACACATGGCTCGGGCTTTCGACAAGCAGGTCCAAAGGCGATCGTGAAAAGAAGGAGAGGAGACATGGTGCTTATGATCCGAAGACCCATCATTGTCGTCGCTCGGCGCTCGCGTGGAAAATTGGATCCTAAGTGGGACCTCGTCAAGAAGGTTTTTGAACATGGTGTGTACCAGCTCGCTACAATCGATGGGGCCTTCTACCTCCGGTCAACGCATCCTTACCCTAGAAAGCAAGTCTTCTTCGAAACCCGCCAATTGCGAGAGTCGGAAGATCTAGTCCAGGTGGGTTTCAATACGCAGACGAACAGCGGCACAGCACTTCCAATTCGCGCGTGAATGTACACGATCATCAAATGTGGAGGAACGCGTATTTACATTCCTGTCTCTTAGAAAGAGACGCTAAACGATCGAACCAAGACAGGTGCAGGTGTAGTACCAAAAAAGTAAAGCAAGCGGAGCATCGCTACGCGACCTTATCTCAATATGATCGCTAACGCGATCCAAAGGCATCCGAAGGATGAAGGCCCCAAGGGGACGATAGGCGAAATCAGTCGAGCGACTTACGTCCCCACGGGGCGGGAAAATGGCAAAACCATAGGAAGATAAAAAAAGATCATTTGCTTTTGAACTTCAGGAGGAGACGAAGTCGGTGAGCCGATAGGCGAAGTCAACATCTGACGAATAGAAAAAAAAAGGAACTTTTGCCATATGTCCAATGAAAAAAAGAAAAAAGAAGTTTTTTTTTCATTCCCACTGACTTAACTTACTCGTCGGACTACCCCGTCTGACTCTCGTTAACCTCTTTCATCAAATAGAATGAAAGTAATTGATCTTATACATAGCAGTTATGGACAATTCCTGAGGCGCTTTGCTCTCAGAAAAAATTATGATGAAAAGCAGGAAACATATCTTCTTTCAGCCGGGATGCGGAGAACAAAGACTCGCCCCGCCTATCGAGAAGATGCGCCTCGCACTTAGATTTCCAATACAAAAGCGAAGGCATTCTCTCTTGGCACATCAAACCATGCTCATATCCAAGGCCAAGGTGGACCCCATGAAAGACATCATGACAAGATCATCGGGGGGGGCAGAAATTTGAGATCCTTCTCATGAAATTTTCTACCCCCGATCAAAGGACAAGCCCTTGCAGACTTCCTGGCAGCGCATCCAGTTCCAGACGATTCTCCCGACCTTCCTTATGAAGAAGTCTTGACGGGGATTGAAAAAGTGGGAAATTGACTTCGGCGGCGCACCCAGAACAGAACAAATGGAAGGCAAAGACCCGTTCAGGCGCAGGAGTTGTATTCGTCACACACAGAAAGGCGTGAGACATTTATTCTTTGCCTTACTGAAAGGAAAAGGAAATGAAGCTGAGTACGAAACCCGGCCTCCTGGTAGCCTGACAAATTTGTATAACGGTCCTCATCTCATGATCTATAGGGATTCGCAGTGAATCATTCGCGGGTACATCTAAAGTATGCAAACCAGAATTCATGCCCCATCATGCTATGGAGCTCATGAAACAGTTCGAGCTACTTGAATTCTGCCACGTACAAAGGGGAAAAAGAACGACAAGGCAGACGCATTAGCCAAGGTGAGTAGCCGCTCTAGCAGCCGCAGAACAGAAGTCATTCTACATGACAGGGTCCTTTTCCCAGACCTGACTTATCCAGGATTGCAACGCTGCCACCATAGGCTCCCTGCATGGAAGTCTCTCTTTCAGATTGGAGACATTCTTTTCTGAGACTTTCAGCACGGCGGATGGAAACAAAAGAACCCAGCTTCGAAGGGTGTATTGAAATGAAACTTGATACAGAAAGTATTATGACTAGCTGTGGCTGAGATGTTTGTCTAGTGATGAAGCAAGAGGCAAGCCATGTACGAAATAAGGGGTGTGTGATGCCCATATTGTCTTATGCTGGGCCAAAGATGCGAGTGAAGCTCAAACAGATGGGGTACTACTGGCCTACAATGGTCCAGAATTGTATGGACTATGTGAAACACTGCAACATTTGTCAAATCTACGGAGACTCTATGCCAAACCCCTTGCGTCCTACCGTAGCATCCTGGCCTATCTTTCTCTTATGCGCTAGTACCAAACTGACCTGCCGAGCGTACGAAAAGGAGAATCTTTTTCTGAACCGCCCGCCACACTCCCCTTGCCCCTGTTCCATGGCTGAAAAAGAACCTTGGCCTTGCCTTGCTGCGTCGCCTTAGATGACAACTAAGGCGACGATTTCATTTCGCCCCCACCTAGCAACAAGACTACAAATGCAACATTGAAAACTCGCCTTTGTTTGCTCTCTGCATCGTCAGAGCGTCCCTCCCCGGGACGTTGGCTGCTGTGTATGAAGCTCATGTTCTATCCAGCTCAGCCCGAAGACTCTTCTTGTTCAATCCATAAACTGGTCCGTCTTTGACCACTCACCAATTCTTCTTGGAAAAGGTTGATCATCTCCCGCAGTCTCCTGAATCGCAACGATTCTTCCCCGTTCAAGAATCACTGTTTTCGTGATCGAATGACGAAAGAGATATACGAACTGTATAGGAGCATTCGCTGGAATGGGATAAGTTATTCTTTTATAGGATCCCAATGGGATCGTAGAATCAACTAAGTATGCAATAGGTATTTGTGATCGATCAGCTTCCAGTATGACCGAAGACTTTCTATCTGCATCCAGAATAACTACACAATCAGGTTGTTGGTTCGACCCGTCATTGATCTTCTTCTTTCTCGAACGTCTTTTTTTCGGACTTGAACAAGAATTGGTCAAAAAAGCCCCGATCCTCCATTGAGAATCATTGATACAGCTCACCATCTCTTCCATGATCTCAGATAGAAAGAGATTCTTGTTCTTTAAAAAGAAGGAACGGCCTTTTTGACGAATGGGAGATCCTATAAAATGAAAAGCGTTTCGTAAACAAATAAGTGTCTTGTCTGAATCGAGAATAGCAATTCCATTTCTGGAACCACAGATAGAAACTTTGAAATGGTGAGCAGCTACCCGACGGCCGAGATGTGCGTTCGTACTCAGTAATTTTTGACAAACTATAGAAGAATTGATTGTCATTTTTGCTTTTCCTTTCTCGAGAGACAGGTAATAAGTCAGATCATAGAAAAGAGGTTTGCTGCACTTTCAGTGGACGAGA
Source organism: Dactylorhiza incarnata (assembly GCA_033032865.1). Lineage (NCBI taxonomy): Eukaryota > Viridiplantae > Streptophyta > Magnoliopsida > Asparagales > Orchidaceae > Dactylorhiza > Dactylorhiza incarnata. The sequence continues at coordinate 7,136 of JAWHQI010000916.1, read as the reverse complement.
TCTCTTTTGATTATGTATGAAAAATAGACTTTTGAAAAGAAAGAGATCTTTCATACATAATCAAAAGAACACGAGAGGAAATCCTTGCTTGATGCGAGCCACTCCGAAGGCTTCAAAAGTCTATCTATAAGTTACCACTCCGAGAGCATAGTTAGCGTTCACAACGGAATCTATGATCTACTCAGAAGCAAGAAAATGACCGCAGCAGCAGGCTTTTGCCTCTTCTTCTTGACTAGCAGGTTGAGCAGCAGGAGAAGAGGTCTGTCGGAGTCATAAGGAAACAGTTGGACAGGGAGCACCCACCGGTCAATTTCTTGATCTTTCACAGCAGGCAATGTCAGACGGTAGTGAAAAAAGAGCTTCAGAAGGCTGGCCAGCACAAGAGAAAGCAGAAGGATAGCTAGAGAAGTGGGGATTGATGAAAAAAGTGGTATCAATAAACGAGCGATAGCGAAGGCGGGCTTTGCAAGGACCAGTTCGGAGTACTCAGTGGTGAGGAAAGCAGTAGTTCTATCACTCCCCCCCAGCGCAAGTGGAAGATCGACTGGAAGAGAGAGGACAGAGGAAGCTTACTCAACCATCGGTGGAAGGGACCGGATCCTTCTGAAAAAACCCTACGTCCTTGCGCCCCCTATCTTTGGAAGCAAGTGACTTTTCCTCTCAGCTCGCAAATTACTCATTTTTTGCTCTTTCTTTTCTCTGAAAAGAAACTAGCGCCGCCTTTCTTTTTGAAAGAGCCGGAGGGTCAACCTGCCGCTATGGCATATTGCCAGCCGATACAACTTGAAAGCGAGACCCTTCACTCTACTCCTACTCGAAACATCGCATGCATTTACAAACTCTTCGACAGACGGACCTAGCTGATTGATGTCACTTCGCTAGCGCTCGCCTCGTATAGCAGCAGCCCAGCCTGAAATCTTCACGCTCAGCGTGAAGGAAAGCACTTCTACTCTCTCTTAGCTCTCCATACAGTGGCACATCACCAGCCGTGCCTTAGTTATCTTATCGTTAAATGCTTTCTTTTCAGCGCTGATGGAAGCATGCCAAGGTGAAGTTTACGATCTTTTAGCCTTTTTCCGGATCTTCATCTTGCCCTATGAACTCGTGCATGCAGTGAGTGCCGATGGCTGTAGTTATGAGCGGGGGCTTGACCGGGCATATTCTTCTGCATTTCTCTTGTCGGAGGCCGTGTCCACGTCGTCGAAGAGATGGTCTTTGGACCCCTTTTTCCGGAGCACCCCAAGATTCGCCGAAGGATGAGATCTTGCCTATGCAGTAGGATGAAAAGGAAAGTGATCCGAACAGTGAGACCCCACCACCGTTGAAGACTACTACTTTTTTTTGAGAGAAAAAAAAGAGGAGAGGGAGTGGGGAGCTAGCAACCTTGTTTGAAGCAGATTTGAAAGCAGGGTCCTGGATCCGGGCCCAAGGCGGGACAGAAGGCGAGCGATAGCGAAGCTATGAGAAAGAAAGATGGATGCCCGAACCCTGTATTCAATCTTTTTTATGTATAGCTGTAGCATTTCACAATAAGCTTTTCCCTTTCCCGCCCACCGCAGACAAAGAGAGTGTGAAAGACTACAGCAGCGTACCAAGAAAATGAGGCTGGACCGAGGGGTGGGATCGAGCACAACATCCTTTCAGATTACCACTTGCCTCAGACGGAGCGATGAGAGACCATTGTACACTTGAACTTACCGATGATAAAGCATCAGCACTGGGAAGAGGTCCCGTCTACCCACGCCAGGCGCGTCAAGCTATTCAAGTCAGCGAGTTGCCAATTCGCTTGGACCGATCTGCTAGCCTCCCCCTCCGCTTCCAAAACTTCGCTATCGCCTTCTGCTCGCCTTTGCTCGAGACTGGCTTTCTCAGCTCCCGATCCAGACAACCATTCTTAAAAAATCTAGGCCAGCTGCCCTGCCTGGCTGAGATCGGCCTCGTGGGTTCGGACAAGGTGAGGAAAGCCCGAAACCGACGGTCTAGCCTCCACCTGCGTGATGAGTTTTGATGAGACCAGAGAGTGGCAACCGCTTTCGCTAATAACCGAACCGGGTTGACAATACGAGGGTATGCCCTCTTTCTTTTATCCGGCTCCGAACCAATCACCCCACCTACCCTCGCTCAGTCATAAGATATCACCAGATCCAGTGATAGACCAAGTGCAAGTGGTAAAGTACACAGTGGCAGTCCAGACTGAGCGCCTGGGACGCAGCCTTTTTACCTTCGACTTTCACTGCCTAAGAAACCAGAAGAAAAAGAGAATCGTCTTGGAAAACCGGGTGACAAATATCGTAGAAGAAGGTGGAGGTGCTGTTGTGGTTTCAGCTAGTGTTAAGTAGTCTATCTAGGACTTGCTTAAAACTGACAACAACTAGGCAACCACGAGAATTCTCGTAGTTCATTGAGTTAAGGGAGGACCCTTCGTGGGGGGTCGTGGAAGAATCGGGTTCGATTCCCTTTATACGCGATGTGGCGAAAAAGACTGATTCAACGAGATATGCCATGCCTGCATTACAATTTCAAACGTGTCGTCTACTTCCAGGAAATGTTCGGAACAGAGAACTTTCTCTAATACAACGCCGCATTCTCCGAAGATTGAGGAACAAGAGGAGATCCATGAAAAGAAATCTCTCTCTGAGAGAAAATCGAAACAGTAACATCAAATCACAAACTACACGAAAGTTGCCCCTTTATTATGGGGATTTACCCATAAGGGAGATGCACAGAGGCGCGGAGCGACGAGCCAAAGGTGGATTTCTACTCAATCAAGAAACAAGATCGGACGTGATTCCGGTTCGTCTCCATTTTAGTGACACTCTTCCTCAAGCAAGGCAGCCGATAAGTCATCGAAGGGTTTGTGTGAATAATGGACTGGTCAGCATTACTCATTTGAAAGTTTCCCACGGTGATCTAATATCTTTTCAAGAAAATGACGCGAGAACCCGTGGTGAAGAAAGAAGTAGATCTTTCTATATCGACATATCAGTTGAAAAAAGAATAGGAAAATTCCTGCCGGTCAGAATGTGGAGAAGAACCAAAACAGAATGGTTCCGCCTACTCAAAACTCAGAGGGGGTGCCGCCTACTACTAAAATCCCGGTTTTTGCAAGAGTTGCGTTCTTCTATGCAAGAAGAAGACTTAGAAAGAACAAAGAAGTTTGGATCCGCAAAAGTATGCTTAGGCAGTTCCTTCGCTGAGCACAACAGAATGAAGATCAATTTGTTTCATTTCAAATCTTTCTTCTTCTCGAAGAGAAGGAACGAGAAAACCCGAAATCTTCCTACTCGAACAATCAGTCCTTTTGTTTACAAGTCTTCTTTCTATAGTAATTCGACCTATTGCTCCGGATCCCCTTTGACTAGGAAGATCAGAAGAAAAAGGATCGAACTACCTACTCATTATTCGGAGGTGAATCATAGAACACTAAAAGCTGTGGTATCTTATGGACCTCACATAGGTCACATCCCTCACGACATCAGATTGAAAGATCCAAACCTTCCTCTTCGGAGCGGAAACGGACGTGACCAAAACATCTAAGAAAAGATCGGCGTAGTCGCTCATAGGGGCATATCTATCCGGATAGAATAGAGGCATAAGACTATGCTAGTCTAGATCGATTCATAGATCTAGATCTCTCTCTATAGATAGGTATCTCCGTGGATAGAGATAAAAAAGATAGGGTTCCGGATAAAAAAAAGGCGAGCGATAGCGAAGAAAGCTACGCGGCGAAGTTTTTGACTCATCTTTTTCAAGCAAGGCGAGAGTTTCCATTTTGACTGAATTGGTCGGAGCGTAGACGAGCGAGCAGAGCCCAGGAAAGAGGTCATCATAGAGCAGTCGACTAGAAGTCTCATACTGCTGGCCTGAGAGAAGGCAGTCTCTCTCGGGAAACCTGGCCCAATTTCTCTTCTTTCTTTTCACACGGGCAACATAGGGGAAGAAAAAAGACCATGCCTTTGAGCGAAATATCTGTCAAAAAGGCGCGTAGCGAAACGGATGATTCTCTTCTTTCTTCTTTTTACAAAGGAGGACAAGAGCTCGAAGATCAAATCTTTCTTTAGCTTTTAGGAAGTTCTTCTGTGTTTTTTCCAGAGGGCGCGTAGCGTCTGAAGCCCGAACAGGATCTTCGTCTTTCCTCCAGCTAGCTCTGAATGAAATCTCACTCTCTTTTTCTTTGGACTGGATTGGATGACCTCTTTTTCCTGAGTGAGTGCCGAACTCTTTCCCGCCTAAGGGAATGGAATATTAGGGATTCCCTTTATTAGCTATTCTCTTCGTCATCTTTCTTCCGCAAGCTGTCCTCCTTCCGTTGAAGAGGCCGAAGCATCCGTCGCAGTTGGAGTCCCATCGGAAAATTGGCGGTGCGGGGTTTAGTCAGGAAGTACCTCGCTCTCCTACCAGTGAGTGATTGAGATTCTCACGGGAAATCCGGATAATCAGAGCAGTGTCAGACAAATCTCTGACCTTCTTACTGCTCTGATTTCACAACCGGAAACCGGGAAGACCACTTTAGACTGAAAAACCCCTCACATATTTCAAACATAGTCCGAACCGCTTCCAACCCGTACACGTACCGCGGAGATTGGAGTACTTAGAATTAGAATGTGTCAAAGATCCCTCCCTAACTCAGGAGTTCAGCATTCTCATCCGACAGTACTTCAACCATTCACTCTCTCTTGTGCATTTTCACTATCTTCATATGGCCTTCACTCTCTAGCAGCACCGCTCCGTGGGGACGAAACTCAAAAGATAGTGACGGAAAAACTCATTCCGCTTCCGCTTTTTTCCAAAGCCGCACATCCTTTTCCACTGTCCGTTCACTTTTGTTTCAGCGAGTCAATATGCAATCCTTATTGTAGAATACTACTTGAAAGCACCCCTTTGAACCGCTTCCGTTCGGTTTCAGCTACCCTTTACCTCTCTTTCCCTGATCTTTCCTCAACTACCTAGAAAAGACTGGGACCTGGCTTGACTGAGAGTCGAGCTCTTTCTGGTCTCTCCACTGTTTTCTCTACTACAGGTTCGCCTACTCTTCCTTACCGCCCCGTGGGTTTACTCTACTCTTCTGCTTGCTGACTTTCCCCCCCCCACCCACTTTTTTTGGATACTTGCTGGATCTTAGACTCCGGCGACTGGAGTATGAGAAGCGAGAAAACGGAAAGCAAAGAGCGCGCTCCGGCTCCTCCGCTTGCTTGATTGAAAGAAAGCTCCTCCAGCAGGAGCCAGAGTCTAGTCTTTCCAAAGGACGGTGATTGATTCACAAGAAGAAGGTAAAAGAGAAGAATGTGAAAGAAGAAAAAAGGCGAGCGAAGAAGCCTACCGCGCGCTCCTCTTGGAATATAGATAGTTTGCGTGGACCTACGATGAGATGCCAGGTCTTGATCCAAAAATCCATCTCGTCTCGGATTTGCGTGGAGATGAATGCGCATAAGGACGGATTCCGATTCCATCTGGGTCAAGGATAAATGGAAGAACTACATGTTGACTATGATTGGTTTCCAATCATAGGCTTGTCAAGTTCAAGTTTTCTCATGGAGAGAAGCCCTGTCCGACGAAGCAGCAGTGGAGTTAGGAAAGATATATGCTGGGCAGTTACAAGGCAAGACCACTAGGGAAGCTGATCAAGCATATGTTTTTGACGATCGATAAGAAAGGCTTGCTAATGATGAAATCTACGAAAAAAGAGAAGGTATCCCAGACTTCGCTACCGCTCGCCTCCCCTCCTTCAAACGCCTCTCAGGCAACCCTGTTCTCCTTAACCCCTTGGAACCCAGACCTCTCTTTTAGGCGCGGTCTTCCGAGCAATAGGTCTTGATAAAGCAAGAGAAAAAAAAGGAGTACCTTCCCAATAAGAATTGGCCACCAATCGATCGAACAAGGCGTTATCGTGAGAATTAGTCTTCGAGTTTTTTTCTTTTCCATTTTTTCCCCTACACTAGAAAAACAAAGAAAAACTTCGCTTCGCTCGCCTAGGAAAGATTCAGAAAAGAAGTGAGGTTTCTTTTTCATCAAAGAAATCGTTAGCTTGATTTTCGAAGAAAAGAAAGGAAATTTCCATTTACTTATAGCTTCAACTTCTAGGTAGAGGAGAGTTGAAAAACCCACTCGTTACCTATCAATTGAGTTGCTTCGCGTAAGCCTGCAAGCGGAAAAGATCCGCACTAGTCGCGCGTGAAGCTGAATCGCTGACTTTAGGGTATGTCAAGGCTTTCAGAATCGTAGAGTCTATTTGAACTTACATACAAGAAGAAACACAAAGAAAACACAGGCCGAAGAGTCCTCTCAGTCCACGAGGGCGATCAGCTGAGCAAGATCCAGGAACTTACGGTATAAACTGACAGTGGAATCAGCTCTTCCCTTCACTGAGTTGCCCGATACATCTTCTTCATCCGATACCGAGTAGTAGTCTTTGAAAACCGATCCAAATATGGCTTCCGCACCTTACTAAACCTATCTCGTATGAATGCACTAGAAGAGAAGGAGGGCTCATTGCATAAGTAGAGTTATCCTCTACCTAGCCCTTTTCCAACCTAGAAAAATGACTCCAAGAAAGATTCAGCATATTTTCCAATCCCCCTTTCTTTCCCCTTCCCGGCATTCCTATAGAATGGAGTGAGGCTAGCCTAGGTACTCTGTACTCTTCGTGCTATGAAGAAGTCTGAGTCTTTCTCTACATATGCTTTTTTTTTTTTCTCAGAAAGAATTTGAGAATGTCAGCTTTGCTACGCACCTCTTCTCTTATCTTATCTTCTTTCTTTTATTTCTGAGATTTAGATGCTTTTTTGAGTGGCTGGATCAATTCGCTACGAAAAAGAGAACGTACCCGCTTCCTGGAGAGCTGGGAGAAGACGAAATCCGCCTATTTATTGTTCGGTTCTAGAGAGTCGCTAAAAAGTTCTCTCCCGGAAGTCCGCTTTTCACTGAGAAAGCTCAGAATTAGCCTGCCTTACGAGGGAGCCTCTCTTTCTTACTAAGTTTCCACTTTTCTTTGAAAAAAGTGCAATCGCATCGCTACGCGACCCTATCTCAATATGCGAGCTTATCTCAGAAAGAAGGAGGTGAGCTTAGCTTATATGAAGAGGCGAACAGCCCGAATGAGCTTCACCGACCCGATTGATACGCTGACAACATTTTGA
>JAWHQI010000915.1:0-165857 GCA_033032865.1 Dactylorhiza incarnata | reverse complement strand
CCGAGGGTGGTGAACGTTCCAATCGATGACGCGGAAGATACCAAATTCTTTCCCACGGAGGCGGTTACTCCTTTCTTGATGAGTGGGATTGGGAAAATTGAGCATAGCCTCCGCATCAAAAGATCATCGGGGTGTGAAGAGGAGGACTCGCCAATGGCGTGATTGCGACGGCGGGCGCCATTTGGAAAGAAGAGATGAAGAATTCAGCCAAAGATAGAAAAAAGAAGGGAGAGATGTGGGACAAGGTTGTGGAGAAAGAGAGGAGAGGTGGCACTTATAGCTGAAAATTCATGTGTCACGCCCTCGGTCACGCCGGTGACCGAGGGCGTGTAAGGGCGACACGTGAATTTTTGCGAGGGGAGAAACGAGGATTGACTGGTCAAAAAGCCGAAAAATTATCAGGTCACGCCCTCGGTCACGCCCGTGACGAGGGCGTGTAACTGGCGAAGTCAAATGGACAGGGAAATCCAATGCGCGCCGGTCAAAAATGGGTTCCCGAAATGTCACTGCCCAAGGTCACGCCCGTGACCATGGGCGTGACTTGACTGTCACGGGCGTGATAGTCAAATGGCATCTTGACCGGTCGCGGTGGAGGCGTTGCGCCAGATGGATAGGTCACGGCCGTGACCTTTGAAAGTCACGGGCGTGACTCGAGTTGTCATGGGCGTGACATCTCAAATTGAGCCCGTGAGCGCCGGTTAGGCGAAATGGTCTTTCGTTAATGTCACGCCCGTGACCAAGCTTGGTCACGCCCATGACTTTTACGGAAGATGGAATGGAGGGAACTCGTCGAAAAGATCGCCAGCCAGAAAATGAATCGAAACGCGCCACGCCCTGGTCACGACCCTGACTGAGGCAGTGACTAAGACCGTGTAACACACTTTTTCAGAAACATATATATATATAATATATATATATATATTTGTGGTTGGGTTTTGTAATTTTTTTATTCTTTTTTTTTTTAAGAAAAAAAAATAAAACAAAAACAAGGTAGTAAAAAAAAAAAAAATACCAATAATAAAGTACCGACTTGGAGAGCAGGGTTTCATGCGTAAGTGCGAGTGACCATTATCTCTCGCAAATCTCCTCCAAACATGCAAATTGTTAGTAACAAAATAATAATAATAATAATAATAACATGATTTTGTTTGTTATTATTATTTTTTAAAATAAAAACGAAAAAAAAAAAACAAAATTTTTTTTACTTTTTTTGTATAGAAATATATATATATATATATTTTTTGTGTGATTCATTTTTATATTTTCATATGTTTTTTGTAAATTTAAATTTTATTTAAAAAAAAAAAGAAAAACATAAACAAAATATTAATATAAAATCCTTTCTCCTTTTTTTTTGAGACATTTTTTTAATTAAAGCGAAAAATAAAAAACAGGGTTGCCTCCCAAGAGCGCTTTGGTTACGGTCGTTGAGCTCGACCATGGTGGCGTGCCGATTTTTACCTTGTTCTAAATTTATCATCAAGTGATGATAACGGCTTTGAGAGATGCAAGGTGGGTGAATTTGTTGCATGAATTAAAATATTCTCATACCCCATTCGGAGGAGAAGAATGCCCTCATAAACATCAAATATTGCTCGCGTAGTGGACAAGAAGGGACGACCAAGGATAAGAGGTATCCCGTCGTCTTCTTCCATATCAAGGATAACGAAGTCTACCGGTAAAGTAGACTCGCCAACCTCAAATGGCACATCATGAATCACCCCTAAGGGGGTCTTCACAGAGCGATCAGCCAATTGTAATTTGATGTCGGTGGGGGTAGGTTCTCCTAATTGTAATTTATGGGCTAAGCTATAGGGGATAATATTAACACTAGCGCCCAGATCGGCGAAAGCGTTTGAAAATGGGTAGTTCCTATAGTGCATGGAATATAAAATTAGAATTAATATTATTAGCCCGCTCGATCAAACGAGCGGGATGAGGAATACGGGGTTGAAATTCTGGAAAGGAATAAAATGATGGGATAGGTGTATTTATCCACTCCAAGATCGGTGTCTGAATCATCCGCAAAGATCACCGCCATGACATTTGAAGTTGTCGGCGGTGTTCTTTTCGGCTGATCGGTGACCGTTTTTAAAAGTTGCCCCACTTGGTTCTCCAAATTCCGCAAGGAGCCTTGTAAATTGCGGACATCCGCGTCATTTTTAGAAATATATTTATTAACCACCTCCTCAAGAGAAGGTGGTTTTGGGGCTTTCGGTGGAAGAGAAGAATTTGGAGGAGCAAGGGGAGCATTACCCGTGTTACCTTGATTACCCCATGATAAATTGGGGTGGTTCCTCCAACCTGGGTGGTATGTGTTGTCGTATTGATTGTTCCCCGGATTAAAGGGCGGCCGGTTTGGATTACCCATGTAATCCACATGCTCCGCCGCATTTTGATTAGGCTCCCAGGTAGGTGTAGAAGAGGGAGCAGTCATCCCTTCTAGTTTCTTGCCAAGTAGCTCAACCTGTAGAGACAAATTAATAATTGAATCAATTTTTGTAAAGCCCGACCGGTTTATTTGAGCCAGACCGGGTGCACTCAATTGATAAGTGTTCATGGCCATCCCCTCAATAAGCTCTTGCGCAGCCGCTGGTGTTTTGTTATTTAGAGTACCACCGGCTGCGGCGTCAATCATTTGACGCATTTGGAGATTGAGACCATTGTAGAAGGTCTGAATCTGCAACCAATCGGGGATTGCATGATAGGGGCATCGACGCAAATGTTCCTTATATCACTCCCAAGTGTCATAAAGCATTTCTGATTCAACTTGGGAGAAAGAAATGATATCCTTACGCAATTGGGCTGATTTAGCGGGCGGGAAATATTTCGTGAGAAACTGTTCCGTCATTTGAGTCCATGTGGTGATAGATCCTCTTGGAAGAGAACTCAGCCACTACTTAGCCTTATTGCGCAAGGTGAAAGGAAAAAGCCGAAGCCCTATTGCGTCATCGGTTACCCCTTTAATTTTGAAAGTATCGCATATTTCTAGAAAACTAAAAATATGCGCGTTGGGTCCTCGTCTTGTAGCCATCAAATTGTACATATTATTGTACCATTTGAATGATGCTTGGCTTCAACTCAAAGTTATTGTTCGCTATAGCGGGGCGAACAATACTAGATTGGGTATCTTCTAGATTAGGCCGTGCGTAATAAGACATAGTCCGTTGCGCGGCTCATCCGGGTTTGGATCACCCATATTAGAAGAAGAGGAGGAAGAAGTAAAAGAAGAAGAAGAAGGAGAAGTGTCACCTACAGACTCCTCAATCGAATCTTGAGAATTTGGTCCTTGAAATCTTAAGCGTCGCCGAAAGGCTTGCTCGATTTTGGGATCCAATTCAAGAAGATAGTACGGATTCCTTCGGGTCATACACCAAAAGAAAAACGTAGGAAAGAGAGGAAAAAAATGATAAAATTAATAGAACTAAGCTTTCAAAATATCAACAATAGTCCCCTGCAACGGCGCCAAAAACTTGATAGATAAAATTGCGTTGCGTAAAATTAGAATATTATCCACGTATAATTCGATAAGGCAAGTGTACCTATCGCTTTATAGTATAGGATTTAGAAAATCAAGTGTCGTATTTTTCGGGGCTTGTTGAGTACTTCTACTCACAAAGAAGAGCTATTATTTACCGATCGAAAGTTGGGGTTTGTTTTGGAAAAACGATTTGGAGAAAATTAACTACGAAGAAAATTTATAATTTAAAAGATTAGCACTTGGTCTTGAATCCCTTTGGAATAAAATATAATTTTATAAAAGATGAAACTGCAAACTCTTATTGAAATAACTTCGACCGTGGAGGGTTCCCAAAAAATGGTAGAGCCTCTCTCGAGAGAACTACCACCTAACCTTAGGTTGATCGATTAAGACCCTTCGGCCAGTCGAAACCCCTAAGATTGCTTTAAGCGGTGAACCCCACTATTGGATTTGACTCCAATGCGAAAGATTTCTGTCACCCTCTCTCGAGGAATGCATGCAACATTTTTGATCTTTGAGTGATCTTCTCGTTCGCATGGATCTCTCGATCACTACCGTATGGATCTTAGATTGAAAATCATATTCCGGACATATGAAATCAAAGCGAAGTGTTCAAAGATAAATCGAAGATAAACAATATGAGAGCTTGTCAATTAGAAAAATTCAAAACATATTTTATTTCATTCCAAAGTTCATCATGACCAAGTGCTAAAGGAAATTTAGCTACTCATCATAGTGATGGGAATACAAGTAGAAGAGGAAAAAGACATGATTAAAAACTACAATACTTGAATTGAAATTGCAATTATAAAAACTTACAACTTAAAGAGAAACGAGCTAGAACAACAAAAATAGTGAACTAAAGCTAAAAATAAACTCCAAAATCGCCCTCCTTGACTTCTAGAGATTGCTGCCTTTTATAGTTGAAAAATCGGGGAGTCACGCCCTTGGTCACGCCCGTGACCAAGGGCGTGTAAGCTGCGTAATTGCTGTCTTGAAAGCCCGGGAATGTTGGGGAAGAGAACCCGCCAGAAATCAATTGCATGGCGGGTCACGGCCTTTGTCATGCCCGTGACTTAGGGCGTATCTTTACCGGGTCTGGAAACGGCAGGAAACGTCGCTAAATGAGTTAATCTGGCGGTTGCATAGGAGTAGTTTAGTTATTTTCTTTTATTTCCACAACCAAAACCCCCCGTTTCCACAACCCATCTGACTTAAGGCTTCAATCTCAAGTCCTTCCTCAATAGTAAACTCCACCTTACTGTGTTCCTTCGAGATCGATACTTGGGGATTCACTCCCACATTTTATATTACTTGAACGATCGTTACACTGCCGTTTCGTGCTGCAGTCTTGCTACTGCCTATAGCGGTGTGCGAGATTTGCGCATCAAGTTTTTGACACCGTTGTCGGGGATCACAGACGTGTGAGTTGTTGTAAAGGGAGACAAGAGATAGTTCTTCCAGTGTGTATAGCCGCTTTGTTATTTTTGTTTGCTTTTTAATTATATAATGTTTGTTATTATTTCTTCCTCTTCTATTTTTAAGTTTTAGGCAAGTTTAATCCAAGTAGTTTTATCAGTTTGTGTAAATTTCCTTGCAAAGAATTTCGGTTTCGTTTTATCTGCTTTAATTATTAAAATGTCTTCATGGGATATTTCTCCTAGCACTTACGACAAGATGGTTTATTATATAGACCAAATGAAGGAGTTAAATGCTAGGCAGTGTAGGAAGGTTGTTTGCTTGTTGTGTCGAGGAGAGGGTCATGAATTGAAGGACTATCCTAGTCTTTTCAATCCTGACCGCCGCTCCTCCACTCATGACAACATCATCCCTATCACACATTCTTTACCCATGGAGGCAATCGTGCCCTGTATCCTCGAGTTTATCTCGTGCATGGACTCCTCACTCCCTGTGTATGGCTTCACTCCTAGTGATGATGATCACTCATCTGTTGGCCAACAAGGAGAGGAATGGGAGCTCCTAGATGCTCCTGAGTGGGATGTGAAAAGTATTCTTTCCATCGGAGAGGCATTAGCAGGTCTTTTTGCGGAGGAACCAAATCTTTTTTTTCCTCCAATTTTTTTGCAAGATTTTTCTACACACATTCTTTATGAACCTATCGAAGTGAAGGAGTGGGGTGATGTTTCTGACTCGGAGGATGCTCCAAAGTGGGATGAGGAGTTTGTTTTCCCCGAAGGGGAGAATGAATACTTTGAATATGATGGTCCACCTCGGTGGGATGAGGAGGATACTCTCTCTGATGAGGAGGTTTGCACTTCCTCATGGGACGAGGAGGTCCAACTCACCACCGAGGCCCTTGAATTCTTGGGTTCCCCTCGCTATGATACTTATGATGATGATAGCGATCTATCCTTGGATCCTGCTGGGAGTGAGACCGGGATCATTCCCCCGATTGATTTGTATTCATGTTCTTCTTCTTTTTTATTTCTTGATCCCCTTTCTCTATCTAAGCCTGTGCATGTTGAGTCTTCACAGGTACCCCAGGAGGACTTGGAGCATGATGCTCAAGTCAATGATAAGAGCATCCTCTAATATGAGGAGGTTGATCCCCCCTCCGTAGAGGAAGCTCCACTCATTGCCTTCTCCTCCTGCTGCCTCCCTGGAGATGATACCTTGCTGGGCAAGGATAGTTTTGGTGAGTTGAGTGAGGATTCCTCCTCTTCTTACTTTTTATTCCCTCTACCTGTGACGAGCAGGTATTATTTATATTTGGGTAGAGGCGTGACTGTTCTATCGCCGTATCGGTACCCGCTACCGACACACATATTAGAATAGTTACCTGTGCACTTTTCTTTTCATAGACCCATTAGCTAGAACGTTTAAATTTGAATAAGTCATGCTGGGAAGACAATACCCCCAGTAGTTATATTACCTTTCTTGCAATGTTAGTTTATCTAGTTTGTTTAGTTAGTTTTACATTATTTTAGTTTGTATATTTTCTTTTGTTTTTGCGGAGCTCACCTATGCAGGTTCTTTTTCTGGATGGCGGATGTTGCAGCTTTATCTTGGTTTACACACGTCTTCTGGCATGCTCACTTGCTGAGCATTGGGTACCCTCTTCCCTTAGCTTCATTTTGAATTTCATGGCCACATATTTTGTTGGATTGTTTAGATTAAGTCTGGGGGAGAGCCGCTATGTGTTACCCACTGCACGTACACATATCATTTGCATACTAGAAGTATATTAATCTCATTTATTTTGTAATGTTCATCTTCACAGCACATCACAACACCCACTTGAGCACGCGCTTATTTGTCTTTGCATCTCGGGTAAATATTATTTTTCTGTGTGATTGAAAGATCATGATGCTGGCATAGGATTTAGTGGCGGAGTAACATGTTGACTCTACCAGTGCTCCTAGTCGAGTGCTCGCATCTCATGTTGAAATTCTTGTAGAATTAGCTTTTTCTCATGCATTTAGTTTTATAATTTTCCAATTGTGTGAATACTGTTTATTCTACTCGTATTCGTGAATTCAGTTGAATCCGACGATAGTTTAGGTGCGTGTGTAGACGATCGCTAGTGATGTATTGCTCGAGTCGGGAGGAAGGATATTCTTTCTCGGTGGCTAAGAACTTGCCCCTAGCGACTCTCGAAGCATGGATATAGGTTATTTCATTTGTGCGAGTGTGATATAGGCCATTCTTTGACCCGGTTGAGCCTTTGCACCATTCCTAAACGCTCTATCCTTGCTTAGCCCCTTTGTGCCTAATCCCTACCATTTGATTCAGCTCCACCTTCAATTCACCAAAGCAAAAATGACTATCCTAATCGCACACCAAATTCTGAGTTCAAGCAATTTGTGCATTTTAAAGTTGGGTGTTGAGGCTGTGTATATTTGTGGTTGTGTTGGTAATGCGTTATTGAAAATATAGGTGTGTTTGTTATTATATGTGCAAAGTTATAATTTTAAAAAAAAAGAGAAAAGAAAAAAAATGTGAAAAGAAATGAAAAAAAAGTGTAAAGCAATGTATTGGGAATAGGTGGTGTACACACCCCATAGTTTCATGTTTAAGTCTGGGGGTGTGGTGTACACATTTTTCATTATTGTCGGATAGTGTTTTTTATTGCGAGCTCATTTGGGTTAGGTGTGCTAAGCCCCCACGTTTATCATTGTCTACCGCACCGTAGCCTAAGCCTAAATCATAACCTAAAAGTCCTATTGATTTGCACACTGAACGTAACTAGTGCCGTGGAGAGAGTGTGAACGGGCAAGCTTATGGCCATCGTCATTGATGGATTTCTTTACGCACGGTCGTGCGTTTGGTAGTGCATGAACAAAATTCTGCACCTGTCTATAAATAGCTGCTCCGCGAAAACAGCTGGATCGACTTCGTTTCTAGGTCTTTTTGAGCGCCATTTTTTGCGTTTTTTTGTTCTAGGCCTCCTCCATCACACTCAAGCTTCAAGGAGAGGGATCTAGCCCTACATCCATCATCATCCAAGGAGAAGGAAGCTTTGGTCTTGTGGTCGGATCGTGACACGAAGAAGACGGGCCATTGGAAGGTAGTGACAACCTTCTCTACCTGGACGCAATTGAGGACCGATCTTGGACGCGGATTGACAACCCAGCGATTCCAACGGTGAATCTTCGACAAGGCTTCGGATTGGGTCGATTCCTTACTTTCTCCTTCTTTATGTTGATGGTTGTATAAGCTTTATTCCTCTATCTTTTGATGATGTACACTATGAACCATGTTGTCTAATGCTTATTTCATTTTATTGAAATTATCTTGTTCATATGTGTGTATGAGGTGCGCCCCATTACATCCTCCATCCCGAAGTCATGTTTGTGTGCCGCACTAGCAATTGCTAGTGGCGTGCTTGTCGACGAGGTGCTTGCGACCCTCATTCCACAAGACTACTCTTCCATCCGCCTAGTGAAGCGTGGCATAGCGGCCCGTGTAATCCATTCGCTTAACGAAGCAGCGCGCTCAAGGCCTGCACAATTCGATTCCGTTTGCCTACTTGTCCATCCGCCCTTTCGAAGCAGCACGCTCAAGGCCTGCCTAGTCTCCATCCCGCCAAGCGAAGCATTGCATAGCGGCATTGCATAGGAGTAGTTTAGTTATTTTCTTTTATTTCCACAACCAAAACCCCCCGTTTCCGCAACCCATCCGACTTAAGGACTTCAATCTCAAGTCCTTCCTCAATAGTAAACTCCACCTTACTGTGTTCCTTCGAGATCGATACTTGGGGATTCACTCCCACATTTTATATTACTTGAACGATCGGTACACTGCCGTTTCGTGCCGCAGTCTTGCTACCGCCTATAACGGCATGTGAGATTTGCGCATCATAGACCAGGCCGTTGGACTGGGCTCCTCCCCTGTAGGATGGCTACTTCCCCCTCGAGTGAGTTATATGCCCTTGAGCAGAGTGTTGTCATAGAACAAGTCATCGCACTGGGCTCCTCCCTTGCAGGCTGGCTACTTGCCCCCTCGAGTGACTTCTATATCCTCGAGAAGAGTGTTGCCGTAGACCAGGCTATTGCAATAGGATCCTCCCCTATAGTCTGGCTACTTGCCCCCCTCGAGTGAGTTTTATGTCCTCGAGTATAGTATTGCCGTAGACCAGGCCGTCGCACTGGGCTCCTCCCCTACAGGCTGGCTACTTGCCCCCTCGAGTGAGTTCTATGTCCTCGAGTAGAGTGTTGCCGTAGACCAGGCCACCACACTGGGCTCCTCCCTTGCAGGCTGGCTACTTTCCCCCTTGAGTGAGTTTTATGTCCTCGAGCAGAGTGTTGTCGTAGACCAGGCCATTGCACTGGGCTCCTCCCCGCAGGCTAGCAACTTGCCCCCTCGAGTGAGTTCTAAGTCCTCGAGCAGAGTATTGCCATAGACCAGGCCGTTGCACTGGGATCCTCCCTTGCATCCTGGCTACTTGCCCCCTCGAGTGATTTCTATGTCCTCGAGTAGAGTGTTGTCACAGACCAGGCCGTTGCACTGGGCTCCTCCTATGCAAGCTGGCTACTTTCCCCCTCAAGTGAGTTCTATGTCATCGAGCAGAGTGTCGCCATAGACTAGGCCATTGCATTGGGCTCCACTCCTGCAGGTTGGCTACTTGCCCCCTCGAGTGATTTCTAAGTCCTACGATGTACCTGACCTATGCTAAGTGCTAAGTTTCATAAAAATGTGTGTGTGTGTGTGTGTGTGTGTGTGTGTGGGTGGGGGGGGGGGGGGTGAGGGAGGAGTGGGCGAGGCAAGTAGGCTTGATGTCCCTAGACCTATGACCATCAAAATTGCTCCTGCCACATCACCAGTCTCACTGCGAGTGCGCGATCTGCCAATGCGGCAAGGCCCTCTCGAATTAACCGTATGTCCTCAGCGAATAAGAAGATGAGTGAGCACTAAACCTACGAGGAAAGCACACCTACCCGAATCACAACTATCGACCAATATGCCATGTGGGCGAGTACGCCATGTGTGCGAGTATGCTATACGAGCGAGTGTGCGACATTGGCGAGTGCATCAGACAAGATGAAACTCAACAACAATACAAAAAGGCAAACACATAGAAAAAATCAAGGCGAGTACGCCTGGTCAACAAATTGAAAAAGGCTAGCACGCCAAGTAGGTTCAGAAATAGAAAATAGATATATTATTACAATATTTTTTGAATAGAGAAACAAGCTATTCGCCGTGGTCCTCTTCTTCTGATTCGCCGGAGGAGTCGCCTCTTGAAGTCCTCGCCGGGACAGAACTCGCCGGGACAGAACTCGCCGCCTCACGATACAACTCCGGAAGGAGGACCGCGAGATCGATCTGAGCCCCCTCCGTGGTAAGAAGGAATCGCCGGTGAAGTCGCTCCCGCGTGAATGCTGCCATCTTGATGGCAAGCTGCCTACGTGTCTCAGCGACATGGGCCGGAGTGAAGTGGAGGAGCGGGGGAGCTGTTGACAACTCCCCTTTGGTAGGGTGGCAGCACTCTGCTACCTCGGACTCCGCCACAGCGAGGGGAGTACCAAGATAGACAACTTCGCGCTGCGCAACAACTAGCTGCTCCTCCAGCTCAGATACTCGCATCACCAGCGCGACCGTGGTTTCCTGAAATAGAAATGTTAGCCAACGAAGTTGACGGGCAAGAGGAAAGAAGGCGAGTAAGGGTCCTTACATCGGGAGGAGGCGCTTCCTTAGCCTTGAGTGCGGCCAGCTCCTCTTTCACTCGATCCAGCCTTTCTCCCTGCTCCTCATAGGCCCGACCTAAGTCACAGAGTTGTCTGTTCGCCTGGAGCACTCTCCACGCGGTATGGTGAACCAGCTCGGTAGTGCGGAGTGCGGAGCAACTGCTGAGATTAACCAGCTCACGAATAGGAGCCTTCGCAAGGATCTCAATGTCCTTGCGCCCGTATAACCCAAAGAGAATATTATACGCAAGGTCGCTGACCTCCTCAAAATCCTCCCAGGAAGGGAGGAGCGAGCTTACAAAGACACTGTTCATTGCAGGGTCCCATATCAGCAGGGGGTTGCCTTTGGTATCCTCGCTCCTCATCCCCAGCTCGAAATTTATTTGGGCCGAGGGTCTGGAGGCGGACTCGCCGAAGTGTGAGAGGTGGAGCTCCCCGTATTCTGCTTCTTATGCT
The DNA here is from genome assembly GCA_033032865.1 of Dactylorhiza incarnata. Lineage (NCBI taxonomy): Eukaryota > Viridiplantae > Streptophyta > Magnoliopsida > Asparagales > Orchidaceae > Dactylorhiza > Dactylorhiza incarnata. The sequence continues at coordinate 154,772 of JAWHQI010000915.1, read as the reverse complement.
TTGGCTCACTCGCCGAGGTGACTTCCTGGTCGACCCGACCCTTGATCTTATCAACTGTAGGAGGCATCCCGCTGTCCACCGCGACCACCGCCCCTTCGAGGACTCCCTCTAGGTGGGGCTCGCTTGACCACTGTCGCGAGGCATCGTGTAACGCCCCTGATTTTTTTGATAATTTTATAAAAAAATATTTCGGCATAATAATGACGGTAAGGGCATTACGTTAACGTAAAGTTAGCGGGGTTTGCCAAAGTACAGAAAATTTCAGAGATTAGAAAATTTAAAATAATTAATTTAAGCGAAATTATCAAGTTTGTTGTTGTAAATTATCTAAATTAAATAATAACTCATAATCAGCTTGTCGAACTCTGATTTCGACTTCGCTCTTGGTTTCAGAGGATCGGTAACTTCCCTTGGTGCGAATTTCATCAAAATCCGAGTTGGTCGTAGTACAAATAGTTAATTAAAGGATTTACTAATTTTAAATGATAATAAATAAATAAATTCTTTAAAATTTCATATAAAAAGCCGATATTTAGGATTAGGTTATTCCTCTTCTTCTTCCTGTTTCTGCCGAACCAGAGAGCGAGAGAAAGTAGAAGTAGCGACTTCCGTGGAGCTTCTGTCGGCCGTCGCGAGTGATCTAGTGCACGAAATCCTTGTCTAAATATAGATTCGTAAAGCTCTTGCTGGGATCTTCGTGAGATTTTGGCGTTGGAGTGTTTGGCCCTAAGTCTTGTTTTTCATTCCAATCATTCAGAAATTCTTCGTAGGAGTTTTCTTTTGGCCGATCTTGGATGTGGAGGGTTCGAGAGGCCGAGCTTCGGAGAGGTTTGAGGCTAGTGGTGGACTATTCCCCCTTGACATGCTTTCTTTTCATTTTAAATATCTCCCTTTCTTATTGTTTCAGACAAGCAACTTTTTGTATTGATTTCCTTTCTTTTTCTCTGAAATTCGGGTTATAGCAGAATCGTCGATTTTAGTTAAGTAAAAATTCGTCGAGTGTACTCGTGAAATTGTCGAGACCACTCGTGCAATTAAGTGAGAATTCGCCCGAGTAATATCAATGAATTTGTCGAGTGGTAGCGAATCGTCTAGTGGACAAGCTAAGTCTCTAAGTAAATTCGTCGAGTGAAGAGTAGATTCATCGAGTCCTTTCGTTTAAATAAGCCGAGTAACTTAGCCTAAATTCCTCGAGGTTATTCGTGAAATCCGTAGAGTATTAAAAAAATTCGTCGAGTATATACGACAAATCCGTCGAGTGCAAAGTGAATTCGTTGAGCGCTTTCGACGAATCTGCTGAGATCCTATTGTCGAGAAGTTCCTTCATGTCGTCGAAATTAAGAGTATATTCGTCGAGTGTATACGAAAAATTCGTCGAGTGATTAGCGCAGTTTATCAAGTCAACTCGACGAATTTGTTGAGTGAGCAGTGTTTTCGTTGAGTATTGTTAAAATTCGTCGAGTGCTTTCAACGAATTTGTTGTGAGGTTGTACTTGAAATGTTATGGATTTTTCTGTGGTGCCAGGTTGGTCAAGATGTTTATGAATCACTACACCCAGTTGGTTGTTTTTTGGACTGTTGGTTGAGTTGGATAAGTGCCCACCACCACAATGCCTGTTTTTCTTCCTTGGACGTGTAGACTGTTGGTTGTGTGGGCAAAACCACCGCCATAGTGCCTTTTGTTCCCTGGATGTGTTGGTCTGATGGTTTTGTGTTGGAAAGATAGCCACCGCCTCCGTACTGTCTTTTGGCTGGGTTAATGATTCACTTCTTGAGCCAGTCTGTCACTCTTCTTCCTACTTGGATGGTACTATATAACTTTGACAGTATTTCATGCAAGTTCTTCCCTGTTTTGGATACTAATTTTTCTTTACTTATTTTGCTGTTGTTTCACATTTATCTCCTTTTCTGTTGGGGTGGTAACCCTATTTGAATATAATAAGTTCCCCTCTTTCATTTTTAATGAATTGCCTTCTGCTGAGGTATTCTTTCCTTTGAATGCCCCAGGTTTGGACCAGTAGCAATTGATCAAAGCAAGACCGAATCTTGCCGCCTTTTTGCTGCTTTTCTTCTCCCTCTTCTGTGAGGTAGTTGTTGAATTCTTCTGACTTTGGTCATTACTATGAGTTCGTGTCAGTTGTTGATGCCCACGGTATAACCTTCTGTTGTGTTAGACTGTATTTGTCACTTATGCTACTACTGTAAATTTGCTGTTAGTGCAAATGCTCTCTGGAAAGGATTTTTGCTAGGTTGCATAGTAGATACCTTTATACAAGTAAAACTGCATTTTTTCTCATACATTACATCTTTTCAAACTAATATCACTTAATTTTGAAGCGCGTAAAAGTTCCATTTATATCTATACTAAATCTAGGAAGTGTATATCATTAGGTTGCTGGTTAAGTTCTCATGCTCATGTAGGACCCCTTAAAGTAAAATATGTATTTTCTACTGCATATATTTATGCTTTCCTGGTTGTGGACTAGATGATCCACTAACTGAGGGACACAGTGTTTGAAAACTTCAAATTTAAATTATGTTTTAAACATAAAGTTTATGTCTTTTATAAAGAAAGGTTGTAAAGATAGAACCGCCTGAGCGTCTCAGTTGTCCCGTGCACGACGTGACACCATGACGCATGTTTTCTCTTACTCTGATAATATTTTTATATATTGAGAAAATGCGAGTTGTGACAGTTGGTATAAGAGACAGGTTTGCTTGACAAATTGGTCGAACGACTATTCTGATAAGGTGTTACCGTCTTGTTCCATTACATACACACACTGAAGTGTCATCTGTATATCTTGGCTGAAGCATGAACACTAAACTCATAAGCATGATGAGAAGTATATGAGGCATATTATGTAGTATGTGATGCATAATATGTGCTTGTATAGGATTCTCATAGGCATAGCAACGTGTGATTGTTATGCAGTATAAGATGCATAACAATCATCACATGGATGTTCCATTAGATTTTTTCCTTTCGTTACATGCGATATTATGTAGTATGGGATGCATAATATTTCATGTGTATGCCGCTCATGACATGCATTAAGGCTTTCTTATAATGCACATCACTGCATGCACATCCTAACATCGCATAAGCACCCGTTCGAAGCTAAAGATCTATATGATGACACTCGTACACACATAATTTGAAATGATGATTTAGACATTCATGCATGCAAAGGATATGCACAAGAGTTACAGGATGATAGTATATGCATAACATCGTTTTTGAAAATCCCAGAACAAGGTAGCAGCAATAGCAAGTGTCTATACATGTATGGTCTGAACTAAGTTGAGTAGTTCTAGTCCTAAGCTAGGGTTTTGTTGAGCTGTTTGTTCGTATTTATAGATATGACACAAAAGTATGTTGTGACAAGGTCGACTCCCCAATCTGAGGGTGAGTCTTCAGGTGTGCAAAGTGAAGCCGTGATTGAGGGCCTGCGATAGAGTAATGAGGCTCTGCCAAGGCAGTTGGTTGCAATGCAATCGTAAATTCAGACGTGGTTGACTGCCGCCTCTGGGCAGCAGCCTGGGGTGCAGGACCCTGTAGTGGGTCAGACTGTACCTATTCTTCCCGCTCCTCTGGTGCCTCCAGTTCTACTGCCACCAGAGATGAATTTTATATCACATTTTTCAGCGATTAGGACCCCCTACGTATGACGGAAGAGCCAATTTCATGGCTTTGGATGATGGGTTAATTGCCATCGAAGAAATATTTTCGTATTCGGGAATCTCTGTGGGCCAGAAGGTGATGGTCGCCTCTTACCAACTGAAGGGACTAGCTAAGAGCTGGTGGATCAGGGAGAGAGAGCCTCGCATGCGGATGTTCGTGGGAGTCATTCAAGACGATGTTACTGAAGAAGTTCCTGCCGTCGGTCAAGCAAGACCGTCTAATGAATAATTTTTTGCACCTGAAGCAGAGACAACTCACGATTAGTGATTATGAGATCGAATTTAGTAAGTTGAGCAGATTTGCTCCAGACTTAGTAGCCTCCGAGACAGGAAGGGTGAAGCAGTTTCCTGGAGGACTTCATAGCGACGTTCAGCAGTTGACTAGCGCGTACAGGTCAGAAAGCTATGCTGAACAGGTAGAAGATGCATTGAGAGTCGAGGCTATCAACAATGCCAAGAACAGATGCACAATAATGAGGAAGGAAAAGAGAAAAGTCGAAGTCGATGGAAGCCCCAATGTATCTGGCCCTGCTCCGAAGAAGAGAGGTAGTGAAGTTTGTAGCTTGTGTGGTTACCCTGGCCATCCCTACGAAAAATGTTTCAAGAGATTGGGGGCTAAGAAGCAGCAGTAAGTGCTGGCAATTCAAAGCGCTCCCAAAGGAGATCTAACCTGCACTTCTTGTAAGCATAAGGGGCATGATGTTGCCCATTATTGGTCGAATGACAAAGTCTGCTTCCAGTGTGGGCAGAAGGGGCATGTTAAGTCTAAATGCCCGCGATCCCAGCCTCCTTTGCAACCAGTACCACTTTAGACTTTTGCCGCCTCCGCAGCTGCAACAACTGGATAAAGGAAATGGTAAGTTAAATGTGGTGACCGGGGAAGAAGCGCAGACTTCTACCTAGGTGATTTCAAGTTTGGCCCTAATCTAACTCTTAGACTTCAACTTTAGTTTTTGATTTCTGTTCGGCTAGTTACATATCCGATTTTATAGGAAAATTTAAGGTAAAGAATCGTTGGTCACGCGTCCTTTTCGATTCTGGTGCTACCCACTCGTTCGTGGATAGGAATTTTGTAGAGCGTCATAATTTGACCCTCGATCAAATTGGCGATCCATTTCGTGTGAAGTTTCCCTTTGGCGACTCCGTGGTGTCGAACCAGGGTATCTAGAGATGTCATATCCTCTTAGGTGATTTCTTAGCTTTTGCTGTTCTAAAGGTGAAGACCTAGAAGATTTCAATGTGATTTTGGGCACGGACTGGTTATCCAGATATGATGATGTTATCCAATGCAAGGTAAATCATTTGGACTTCAAGATGGACAACGGTCAACCCATGTGTGTGTTTGGCTTTCCGCGCCAGGATTCCCCGATTATTTCTGCGGTATGTGCTGAGAAACTTTTAGATTCCGGTTGTTTTTCTTACCTTGTTTCTATGTTAGAAACTGTTAATAGTTTGACGTGTATCGAGGATATTCCTGTAGTGCAAGAGTTCCCTGATGTTTTCCCAGTTAGTCTCCCTGGTCTTCCCCTGAGAGAGATGTGGAGTTTGTTATTGACCTTGAGTCGGGTACTTATCCTATTGCCAAGGCACCGTACCGTATGACCCCGTGCAAGCTGGAACAGTTGCATACCCAACTAGATGAAACGCTGCTGTGTCAATTTATTAGGCCAATTTCTTCGCCCTAGGGTTCTCCAATTCTGTTTGTGAATAAGCAGGATGGTTCTATGAGGTTATGCATAGACTATAGAGAGTTGAATAAGGTAACCATCAAGAATAAATATTCGTTGTCGCGAATTAATGATTTGTTTGATCAATTACATGGTAGCTCAGTGTTTTCAAAGATTGATCTTCGTTCAGGCTACCATCAGTTGCGGATCCGTGAGTCAGATGTTCCACGGGCTGCTTTCCATTCTCGGCATGGACATTTTGAGTTCTTAGTGATGCCTTATGGTTTGACAAATGCACCCTCTGCATTCATGGATATGATGAATAGAGCATTCAAAGATTTCTTAGATCACTTCATGGTCATTTTCATTGATGATGTTCTGGTGTATTCCCAGAGTGCTGAGGAGCATGCTCAGCACTTGCGTTTGGTTCTATCTACTCTGAGAGAGCATAAGTTGTATGCAAAGCTGAGTAAGTGTGAGTTTTGGCTCTCTCAAGTATCCTTCTAGGTTCATATAGTAAGTAAAGATATAATTTCTGTGGACCCAGAAAAGATAACTGTAGTCATGGATTGGAAAAGACCTGCTACGCCTAAGGAGATAAGGAGCTTCTTAGGATTGGTAGGATATTATAGGAGATTTGTGAAAGGATTTTCTGTGTTGTCTGCGCCATTGACTAAGCTTACACAGAAGAATGCAACATTTGTATGGGGCGATAAGTGCGAAGAAGCCTTCTAGGAATTTAAAAGGAGGTTGTGCACCGCTCCTATTTTAACTTTACCTATTGAAGGGGTGGAGTATACTATTTATGTGGACGCCTCGCATGTCGGGCTTGGGTGTGTTTTGATGCAAGAAGCAAAGGTAATTGTGTATGGGTCAAGACAACTGAAGATTCATGAAAGGAATTATCCTACGCATGATTTGGAATTTGCGGCAATAATTTATGCCTTGAAACTTTGGAGACATTTATTGTATGGCGCGTTGTACAAGATTTATACAGACCATAAGAGTTTTAAGTACGTATTCACTCAAAAGGAGTTGAATTTGCGCCAGCGTAGATGGTTAGAGTATGTCACAGATTATGAAGTTGATATTCTTTATCATCCGGGCAAAGCTAACGTGGTGGCTGACGCCCAGAGTAGAAAAACTGTACAAGTCTTCAACCTTTCCATGCAGTCTTTGGTGGAAGAGATTTTACTGATGGATATCTCAGTTGGAAGTAGTAACGCACCTTGTAGCTTAGAAGCTAAAGAGACTTCTTGGATTACCCTTACAAGATTGCATGAGAAGGACGACCCAGATCTTCTGCATATCCGAGAAAGGGCAGAGAGCGGAGAATTGCCAGATTTCTCTTTAGATGAAGTCGGTACCCTGAAGTATCGGGGTAGGTTTTGTATTCCTGCCTTTGGTGATATTTGAGCAAAGATTTGTGGCGAAACTCATGGATCAAGTGTTTCCTACCACCTTGGTTCTACAAAGATGTATAAAGATCTAAAGCAGGTTGTTTGGTGGTCAGGTATGAAAAATGATATAGCTAAATATGTTTCTGAATGTTATACTTGCCAGCATGTTAAGACAGATCATAAGATGCTTGGAGGTAAGTTGACGCCTTTGGATGTTCCGAGTGGAAGTGGGAGAGCATTTCTATGGACTTAATTACTGGGTTGCCAAGGTCTCCCGATGCCACGATTCTATGTGGGTCATAGTTGATAGATTGACAAACTGTGCCCACTTCGTACCCTTCAAGATTGGTTATTCCATGCATAAGATAACAAAGTTGTATTTGGATGAGGTAATCAGATTACATAGTGTGCGAGTGTGTATTGTGTCAGATTGAGATTCCTGGTATATGTCTCATTTCTGGCAGAGATTGCAGGGAGCTTTGGGCACTGGCCTCAGATATTCTACCGCTTATCATCTGCAGGCGAATGGTCAGACGGAGAGAGTCAATAAGATTTTTGAGGACAAGATTAGATGTTATATTTTGGACCATGGGGAGCCTAGGATAAGCGTCTTGGACTCATGGATTTTGCGCATAATAACAGTTATCAGGAGAGCTTGCAGATGCCCCCATCGAAGCTTTATATGGGAGACATTGTCGAACTCCCCTGTTTTGGGCCGAGGTTGGTGAGAGACCATTGTTAGGTCCAGAAGCTTTGGAATAAATGAGTATTGTCGTGACGCATATCCGCGAGAAGCTTCACATAGCACAATAGCGTTATGAGAAATATGCTAATCGAAGAAGGGTTGATCTGGAGTTCGCAATTAGGGACATGGTGTTCTTGAAAGTTTCTCCGATGCCAGGTGTTAAGAGATTTGGAAGGAACCACAAGTTGGATCCTCAGTGAAAGTGTACAGTGCGCCTCTGAGTATACTCTAGATGGGGGATGTATAGAGATTAAAGAATATTTCTATCCTATTTGTGCACACACAATACAAACACTAAGTGTTATGTTTCAACAATACCTAACACATAATAAAATTAATGATGTTAAAGTAAAGGAGAAAAGCTGTAAGCTATATAAGATAGCACAGAAAATTAAGACACACAGAAGACACAAGATTTTATAGAGGTTCCCCAAAATGTTGGTTGTCCTCTCTTCTACCACCTGGTAGGAATGCACAACCTGTGCCTGAGTCTTTTGATAAGGAGACTCTTAGAACCAAAGATCTTTTGATATGGAGATCTTGAACCACTCAGATCTTTTGATAAGGAGATCTTGAACCACTCAGATCTTTTGATAATGAGATCTTGAACCACTCAGATCTTTTGATAAGGAGATCTTGAACAACTGAATCCTTTGGATGAGGGATTCTTAGAACTCTGTACAGTTGAGGAAGTTGAAAGAAGAAAGAAGATGTAGAAGAAGAATTCTGTTCTCAGAATTCTGTAGAAGCTTTCAGCTTCTATTTTTCCCTTCAATGGATCTACTAATGATGAACCCTTGCTTATGATTGTGATGATTTGTAAGGGTTATATTCTTCAGATCCTTTTGTATATCTTTTGCTTGCTATCTAACTGCTATATGATGTTGATGAAGAAGCAGCTCTGTTTTCTGTTCTGAGAGAGCACTTGTTTTCTCTATTTGTCTCTGTTAGGGTTCCAGGAGGAAGAAGAAGAAGTAGAAACCCTAATCGACAAACAGTAGTAGAATGCGATGAATTCTCTGTGTTTTCCTCTCTTCTCATCCTATTTATTGTCCATGATTAATTTTTAATTAGTTTCCTCTTTTGGATTGTCCTGAAAAGGCATAGTCTTGGACAATTAATCTTTCTTTCTTCTTTTGTTCACGACCCGTCTGCCAGTTGTTTGAATACTTTCCAAGAAAGCTTTTCCCATCCTCTTTAATGCTCTTCTCCATTCTAGGAAATAAACAAGCCATTGTAGAATGGTCTTTAGTGCTGTGGGCCTTCAGAGAGAGTTCTAAAAGGACAGCTGAAAAGGTTTCCTTTTCAGCCTGTATTCGTCGCTGTGCCGACTTCATTCTCTCTCTTATCGACACACATTCAAGTTCTTATAAGAGCAGCTTCGAATTCCTTCTAGCTCTGGTTGGACTCTTTTGTCGATGTTACGTCGATTACTTATCGACGTAACCGTCGAGTTGAAGACTTCTTATTGAACTTTATTGTCTGCGTCGAATTGTAGTCGATGTTGCATCGACTTCAGATGGCTTCGACAGACACTTCCTTCTACGTTGAATTGAAGTCGAGGTTGCGTCGACTTCTAAGATAACTTTGACATGCTCCTTTATCTACGTCGACTCCTATTTGACGTAGCGTCAACTTGATATATTTTGATAGAGAGATTAAGTTGCTTGGACTTCTAGTCTGAGTTGCGTTGACATCAAGTCGAAGTTGCGTCGACTTATATTCGACGCAAATATTAATTCAACTTAGATTGTGTTTGTTTTGACCTAGTCTTGACACTCTAAGATGAGTGAGACATCATAAGACATTTAATGACCAAATTACCCTTACTATACAATGTGGGTAATAAACGAGAAGGTAAAATCACTTATAAGTAATTTGTTAAGTTAAATCAAAAGGGGTTTTTCCCAACAATCTCCCCTATTTATCTTAACAAATTTTACAGATTGTTTTAAAGTGATTTTATACATTCTTTTACATAAATAAAATACATACAAGACAATATAGGCAATAAAATATGATATAAAATATGATAGAATGAAATCACAGACTATTTCATACATTGTCAAGTTATATTGTTCTTAATAATTGTATCCACCAGAGACTAGAAAAGTATTGAACTCATCTCAAAATTAGAGTACCTGGACCTCACTGTCCTCTATTAGGAGTTTTCCTTTTTCTGGAAAAGACCTTTGGAACTACCTTCCTTGGGGAAAATGAAAGTTGTTCTTCGTCTTCTTGAAGATTCCTATCAGCTTCATCATTGACTTCATCATCTTTGGGAAGCTCCTTCTGAGATTGTGCAATTTCTTCAGCATTCTGAGTAGCTTCCTGAGCAATTTTTGATAATAGAGAGTCTAAAGGAGGATCATCAACTAAGAGCTCCCCCTAATTTGGTAGAGTATTATCTTGAGGGATTGAGAGAGGATCCCCCTAGTTTAGTGCTGCATCCTCAGCCATCACTTCCTCTTCCAGATTCCCTTGGGGATTCTCTTGAGGCTCCCCCTGGACATTTGCAATTTGAAAGATAGTTACTTTATCAGAAACTTCAACATCCTTGCCCTTTTCATGGCCACTCATCTTTAGAGTATGTCTTTCCTCCTCCTGAATTTTCTCCCCCTTCTTAACCTTGTTGGCAAGTGAGGTTAAGAAATCCTTTATCACCATGGAGGAAGACATGAATTCTTTGAGACCCTGAAGAGACCTCTTTGAGTCTAGGAGTTCAGACTACATTTGGGAGTACTTCTTTTCAAATCTTCTGGCTTGGCTGGCTAGTAGGTCAGCAAATGTGCTGGAGGCTAGCCCTACTGCTTTTGAGATTGCTTGCTCAATGTCAAAGGAAGGTCTAGGATGGGAGGTAGAGGCAGGTGGAGGTGGAGGTGCGAGGTTCTCATTCAGATAAGGAGGATCTTGGTAGGCAGTGGAAAGGGTTTGGTAGGTTTCTGGAGAAATATAAGCTGGTGGTGGAGATGGAACAGACTGATTGTCTGGAAGTGGGGTGGATGGTTGTTGCTGTGGTTGGAGAGGAGAATGTGGTGTAGGTTCAGGAGCTAGTGTGTATGGGATGGATTGGAGGCTTTGCTCTAGAATGACACCATGTTGTGCTGGTGGATTATTTTGGGCTGGAAGATCTGGTACAGTTGTATCCATGTCCTGTGGTGCTGGAGAGAGAGGAGGTGAAGGTGCAGCTTGACCAGGCTTGAGGATCTTCCCGATCCATTTGGAGAATATTCCAATGTTGATCCTTTTTCTAGGAGGAATGGGCACTCCCTTGGACTTGCACACCATTGGATAATGGTGGAAGAGCACCTAGCTCATGATCCTCATGAAGGCATTTTCTTTATGGGAGTACTTGTGGCAAATCAAATTCAGGAGGCATCTCCCCCAATTTATCTTCTTTTGGAGGACCAGAATGCCCATGATCTGCAGCTGCTGCTTGGGAATAGCATTATGAGCTGAGATTTTGCAAAGGAGCACCTTCCCTACAATGTCAGCCAGAAACCTGTAGTCCTCTCCAAGATCAATCTTCTATAGATTGATGACTCTATCTTTCTTGAACTGCATGATCTCCAAGACTTTCTTTGTCTCTTCTCCTGTCAATTCATCAGATTCATCACCTGTTGGTAGATCAAAGGTGAGAGTTAGCATTTGCTATGTAATGCTAATATCATTCTCATATATCTTCCCAGTGAGGGATCCATCCTCTTCTAGGTGAATGTTGTCCTTGAGCTCTGTTAGCTCAACATCCAGAATCTTGCATCTGGTGGATATTAATTTGGATAACCCAACAGATTGAAACAAGCCAAGAATGGATTTGAAATTATCTGAGGCAGATTTGAATGAGTCCACATAAACATCAAAGCCAGAGTTAATCTTTGGAGGGGCCATTAACTCTTTTGTGAAGTACCTGCAAACACAAAGCAAATAGGAGAGAGAAAGAGAGAGAAAGAGAGAGAGAGAGAGAAGAGCACGAGAGAAGTGGGGAATGAGAGAGCAAGAGAGCCAGGAGAGGAAAATTCGAAAGGATTCGACGCTGAAGTTGCTTAAAATAAGATGATTCGTCGCAACTTAGGGTTTAAGTCGAAGCTGCGTCGATAAGAATTAATATTTGGCGCGCAGAAATATGTCGAGACTGCTTCTAGAAGCAATTCTGCACGCGCTATTATATCGATATTACGTCGATTAATATTCGACGCAATCTTCGAGATTGCTCAGTAATTCTTAGGTCGGCGCAGTGATGTCAACGTTGCGTCGATTTATAATCGACGCGACCACGAATTTGATCAGCGGCTATTAAGTCGATGCATGCATCGATATGAACTTGATGTTGTGTCGAATAACATTCATATCATCCACTCCGATTGGATCTTGGCGCTTGCGTCGAGTAGAACCTGACGATACATCGAATTCTATTCGACGCAACTCTGAATAAATAGTTCTATTTTCTTAGAAAGTTTTTGCTATTTTTCCCAGCAATGATGTTTATTGAAAATAGTGTTTATGTTATTAATCTTGAAGAACTATTCAGATGATGAAGAGTTTACAGAAGAAATTACTCCCCTGTTGAATTTGGGTCTTTGTTAGACCATAGTTCTTTCTTCCTCTTCCATTCTCTCCTAAGAGGGGTCCTGCCTAACCCTACACAATCAGCTCAAACATGAGAGGGAACCCAAGTTACCTTGGGCCCTTTGCTTTTACCATTGTAAGGTTCTATGAAAGAATAGAAAGGTCTTTCATGATATCCTTTTGGATGGTAGAAGATTGATTTACCAAACCTATGTTTATTACCTTGATATTGAAAGTGTGCATAGAAGGAATCACAATATAAAAGATCAGCATAGTGTTTTATTATTTAATTTTTAGCTTTAGCTTTTTGACTGTTTAATTTCCCTGCATTGTTATTGCCCATTATTTTTCTTTCAGTGTTTAGAATTACTTTGTTAGGCACATTTATTTTGGTTGGATTATTACTGTCCTTAGTAATTACACTCCCCTCACCTGATTGATAGTCACTAGGTCAAATAAATCTAACTGGATTTTTCCAGGTAGGTTTCCTAGGGACTTCCGTGCTAGTGCATGTGTCTGCTCCTAGTCCTAGGTGCTTAAATCTCATAGAGAGATTTTGTGTAATGTTTTTGAGTTTTTGACTCCTCCCATTGAGTGAGTCCTCAAAGGCTTTTCCCTTTGTTAAATCTTCTTTTAATTCTAAGTTTTCTTTTCTTACTTCAACTAATTCTGATTCCTTATTGTGAATCTCTTTTACTAAACTTGATTTCTTAAATATAGGTCATCTTCCTTAAACTGTTCCAATTCTTCCCTGTTTGTTTCTAATTCTTTTTGTATAAGGAAATCATTGCAAAACTCTTTAAACAATTTTTGAATTCATCAGAATTGAAATCAAAATTTTCAAACAGGGATACCTGTTCTTCTTCATCATGCTCTGATGACATCCCCAATGCCATCATGCAAGCTGCTTCTGCTTCATCATCACTTTCAGATGAAGAGGAGCTTAACTCTGCTTCAGAGTCACTCCAGGTTTCAGCAATGAAACCCTTGGCTTTCTTCTTGTCTTTCCACTTGAAATACTTCTTCTTCTTTTCATCCTTGTTGCTGCTCCTGTTCCTTTGCTCTTGTGGAAAATCAGGGGATATGCGCCCTGGCTTGTTGTAGGAGTAGCATATTATCTCCTTTTTTGGAGTCTTATCATATCTAGGCTTTGAGCTCCTCTCTCTTCTCCTTGAGTCTTCTGTCTTGACCCATTTTCTGAATCTCCTTGCTAGGAGACTGAACATTTCATCTTCAGGAGTGGAGGGCTCTCCTTTATTAGCTTTCAGAGCCAGACTTCCTTGGATAGGAGCTGGAGTTGTCCCCCTTTCCTCTGATTCAACCCAGTTCTTCAGAAGCATCTCATATAACTTAAGCTTTCCTAGCAAAGCCTTAGTAGAGATTTCTCTATGGTATCTGGACTCTCTGATTGCCCAGATCCTTGAATCCCATGAGATAGAGAAGCATAAGAGGATCTTATCATTTATTTCTGTTAAGGATATCTCCTTATCCGGACTCTTCAGCTTATTGACAATGATGCTGAATCTGTCATACATCTCACAACAGATTCATCGTCTTTCTTCTGAAAGTTCTCATATTGGGATATGAGAAGGGACTTTCTATCCTTTATTTCATCAGAACTTCCTTCTACCAGTCTGGAAAGAGATTCCCAGATCTCTTTGGCTGATTGGCAGTCAGCCACCTTCTAGAAGATGTCATCTAACATGGAGGATACCAGAATGTATATAGCTTTGGCATCATATGCCTTCTGCTTCTTTTCAGTTTCTGTCCACTCAGCCCTGGGTACAGGTTCCTGTGTAGAAGCTCCACTGACATCCTTCTTGTATGGGGCTGGAGGACCTGTAATGATAACATCAAAGATGTCCTCGTCAATAGAGTTCATATATAACTTTATTTTGGCCTTACAGAGTATAAACTTATTTAGGTTACACACTAGAGGTCTTGTTGAGGCATAATCCTTAGAACTCATTTTATTTAAGAAGTTTTAATTAATTTTAATGTAATTAAATGAGAGTAGGAGATCTTTTGATCAAGTTGTTAACCTTTTAATGATCAACCTCCCTCTGATACCAATTGAAAGTGCACAGTGTGCATCTGAGTATACTCTAGAGGGGGATGGGGTGAATAGAGATTTAAGAATATTTCTATCCTATTTGTGCACACACAATAAAAACACTAAGTGTTACGCTTCAACAATACCTAACACAGAATAAAATTAATGACGTTAAAGTAAAGCAGAAAAGCTGTAAGCTATATGGGACAACACAGAAAATTAACACACACAGAAGACACAAGATTTTATAGAGGTTCCCCAAAATGTGGGTAGTCCTCTCTTCTACCACTTGGTAGGAATGCACAACCTGTGCCTGAGTCTTTTGATAAGGAGACTCTTAGAACCAAATATCTTTTGATAAGGAGATCTTGAACAACTCAGATCTTATGATAAGGAGACCTTGAACCACTGAATCCTTTGGAAGAGGGATTCTTACAACTCTGTACAGTTGAGGAAGTTGAAAGAAGAAAGAAGATGGAGAAGAAGAATTCTATTCTCAGAATTATGTAAAATCTTTCAATTTTTATTTTTTCCCTTCAATGGATCTGCTAATAAAGAACCCTTGCTTATGATTGTGATGATTTGCAAGGGTTATATTCTTCAGATGCTTTGTATATCTTTTGCTTGCTATCTGGCTGCTATATGATGTTGATGAAGAAGTTGCTCTGTTTTCTGTTCTGAGAGAGCACTTGTTTTCTCTATTTGTCTCTGTTAGGGTTCCAGGAGGAAGAAGAAGTAGAAATCCTAATCGACAAACTGTAGCAGATTGTGATGAATGCTCTGTGTTTTCCTCTATTCTAATCATATTTATTGTCCATGATTAATTTTGAATTAGTTTCCTCTTTTGGATTGTCCTAAAAAGGCATAGTCTTGGACAATTAATCTTTCTTTCTTCTTTTGTCCACGCGTCTGCCAGCTGTTTGAATACTTTCCAAGAAAGCTTTTCTTGTCCTCTTTAATGCTCCTCCCCATTCTAGGCAATAAACAAGTCGTTGTAGAACGGTCTTTAGTGCTGTGGCCCTTCAGAAAGAGTTCTAAAAGGACAACTGAAAAGTTTCCATTTCAGACTGTATTAAACGCTGCTTCGACTTCATTCTCTCTCTTATCGATGCACCTTCGAGTTCTTGTAAGAGCAGCTTCGAATTCCTTCTAGCTCTGGTTGAAATCTTTTGTCGACGTTACGTCGATTACTTATCGACGTAACCGTCGAGTTGAAGACTTCTTTTTGAACTTTATTGTCTGCATCGAATTATAGTCGACGTTGCATCGACTTCAGATGGCTTCGACAGACACTTCCTTCAATATTGAATTGAAGTCGAGGTTGCATCGACTTCTAAGATAACTTCGACATGCTCCTTTATCTACGTCGACTCCTATTCAACGTAGCGTCAACTTGATATATTTTGACAGAGAGATTGAGTTGCTTTGACTTCTAGTCTGAGTTGCGTCGACATCAAGTCGAAGTTGTGTCGACTTATATTCGACGCAAGTATTAATTCAACTCAGATTGTGCTTGTCCTGACCTAGTCTCGACACTCTAAGATGAGTGAGACATCCTAAGACATCTAATGACTAAATTACCCTTACTATACAATGTGGGTAATAAACCTAGAAGGTAAAATCACTTATAAGTCATTTGTTAAGTTAAATCACAAGAGGTTTTTCCCAACACCGGTATGTGAGACTGATGAGTCCAATAATTATACAATTTTATGGACTCATTCGGGCTAGTTTTCACTCTTGTGCGCGTTCTATTCGAGCAATAATTACTTGTATTTCTCTTATAATCACTTCCGCGCTATGTGCACTATTTAGTCCTGTCTTGGTATGTTTTTGTGCTTCTTGTTGTTGGGGGTAAGCACATGGTGCTCCCTAACCTTTTATTCTGTATTTATATTGAGCTGGAAGGGTATTCCCAGCTGTGTTGATGTTTATGCAGGTGGATGGATCATCCTATTTTACCCAGAATTCATGTCTGCATAAATCGCACGGTTGTGCATTTTCCTTGACCCACGGACGGCTGCAGTCGTGCGCCCTCATCTGGGGTAGAAAATGATGTTCTGTCTTTGATCGTGCATTTTTATGCACGGGCAGTTGCCTGTGCGCGAAGGAAATGCACGATCGCCTGTTAATCCCAGTTTTCAGGCCTTCTGAAATTGGTCGTGCGTTTTTATGCACGGGCGGCTTCAACCGTGCGTGAGTAAAACGCACGGGCGCTGCTTCATCTTCCTCAAGGCATTTCTTTTTCATTAATAATACACGGTCTACGCACAGTCGTGCGTTTGATCGTGCGTGACTTAATTTCGGCTGTCTTAGTATATAAGCCAGGAAATCTGCTGGCTTGATGAGGATCTGGAAAAAGACTTGAGAGCCTGCCATTTCCGCTCCAGTCCGTGAATTTTCGCCTCTCCCCCACCGTTCGACCTTGGAGGAGCTCCGACAACCATTTTCTTGCAAATCTTCCGCCAAAGCTTCCTCCTCGGCCTCCTCCATCATCCACGAGCTCAAGAACGCCATTGACGGAAAGTCTCCAATGCATTCAAGGTGTGTCCAACAAGAGTTAGGTTGAGCTAAACCACAAAGAAGACGGGTAAAGTAGAGGAAGGTGACAATTCCTCTTGACCCCGAACGACAACTGAAGACCGAGCACAAAAGAGGCTTGACAAACCTACGATTCCGATCGAGAACCTTTTGCAAAGTCTTCGAGCTTCGGTTACCTCTTTCCCCGTGTGTATGGCTTAAGGTTTTTCCATTGTATGTGTGTTATTTTGGATGATGTTCATAAACCTTTTCTTTAAGCTAATATAATTTCATGCTTATTAGATTTGTTGTGGTTTATGTGAGTTGAGGAGCGCCCCATTCCACCATCCACTCCACTATTCCGTTGTGCACCGCACTAGCAATTGCTAGTTGCGTGTTCTGTGATGAGGTGCCTATGACCCTCACTCCGTCGGTTACAAATCGTCCATCCGCTAGCCTTCTCATCCACCCGCTTACCGAAGCACGGTATTGCGGCCTGCATTCCATCCCGCCAAGCGAAGCAGTGCTTTAGGCCCGCATTTTATTTCATTGTTGTTAATTTTGGAAACCCAAGATCAAACCCCCCTTTTTATTATTAACATATCAATCTTTATAATCAATTTCCCTGACGAGAAATCATACACCAATACTTGCAATCCTCTGAGAACGATATTCGGGGAGTCTCTCCCAAATTTTATTACTTTTACGATCGGTGCACTTGCCGTAAGCGTGTCAAGTTTTTGGCGCCGTTGCCGGGGATTGCAAGCATTATATGAGTTTTTATTCTAGTCAGCTTTTATAAAGGTTCTTTGTTGTTTTTGATTTTTCTTTTTGTTGTGTGTAAGTTTATGCAGGGGCAAGGCCCTGAAGAGTTAGTAGAGTACGACCCTGAGATAGAGAGGATGCTGCATGCGCGTTGCCGTGCTGCTGCCATCATGGATCTCAATATCAACAGATATTAAATTAACCCCGGGGGTGAGAATGCACCCGCTGCTAGTCACGTGGCTGATGAGAATGAGGTGGCTCGGACGAGGCCCATAACGATGCGAGAATACACCACTCCCACAGTGGGGAGTGTGTACCTTGGTTTTGTCCCCGCCATCACGAATAACCAGTCGAGATCTAGCCGACGATCCTGAACATCATCCGCAACAATGACCAGTTCTCTGGGATGGAAAGTGAAGATCCCCATCTTTACATGGCTGAGTTCTCGGAAATCTGCGGAGCGTTCCGGTACGCCGGTATAGCGGACGACATAGTGAAATTAAAATTATTCCCGTTCTCCCTCCGTGATAAAGCCAAAGTGTGGCTCCATACGATCCCACCGGGCACAACAACCACATGGGAGCTTCTTTCCTCCAAATTCTTAGCGAAGTTCCACCCCGTGGACAAAATAGTGAACCTAAGGAGAGAGATTGCTACCTTCTAGCAGCATGCTCAAGAGACCCTCGTGGAAGCTTGGGAGAGATTTATGGAACTCCTCCGGAAGTGTCCTCACCATGAGCTGCAACCCTGGAACCTTGCAGAGTATTTATACTTCGCAATAGAACCAAATTATAGGGCCATGATTGATGCTGCCGCCGGCGGAACCCTCTTAAATCATACTCCTGATGAAGCTTTGCAAATTTTGTAGAATACCGCAACTCATAGTTATTTTTGGACTGCAGGCGGAACACCCCGCGGAACGCAAGAGGACTATTAGAAGTGAACACCTCTGGTCCAGCTCCATCACCATATGAGAACATAGCGTTGTTGAAGAGGCCTACCTCTTCTCCGGCTCCGGTGATGGCTATATCTTGTCAAGCATGCGGGAACTCTGGTCATCATACTTATGAATGCCCCTCAGGTGAAATCTCCTCTGAATTCTCTAATCTCAATATAGAAGAAAATGATAATTTTGTTCAAAATCAAAATCGCGCTGCACCATTTTCAAATACTTATAATCCGGGTGTGAGAAATCACCCAAATTTCTCATGGAATCAAAACACTGCGGGCCAACGTTGGCAACCCGGCTAGCATCAATTTGATGCTCAAGCGTCCGGAAGCCAACAAAGGCCACCTCATCCCGGATATAATCAAGGCGCTCTGGTGCAGCGCAAGAGTGCGTTAGAAGAGATGATGGAAAATTTTGTTGATATGGCCCAAACAAATATGGCCAATCAAACGGCTTCGATGAGGAACTTGGAAATGCAATTGGGTCAATTGGCTCAAGTGCTTTCTGAGTGAACTCAAGGTGCTCTCCCGAGCACGACGGAAAAAAATCCGCATGAGCATGGAAAGAGCATAATCGAGACGGATGGATGCCATGAGGGTGATCTGATTGTGAAAGGTGAAATTAATAACGTTGAAACCACCGCTCTGTATGACACTGGATCATTGTGCAACATTCTTGCATTGCAATACGTTGAAAATCTAAACCTAAAAATCAGTGCTGATGATCGGACATCGCTTGTCCTTGCCAATGGAATGGTGGTAGAAACGGAAGGAGAAATTAAGGATGTCGAGGTAATTATAGATGGAACTTCGGTTTTCACTAACTTCCAAGTTTTGGGCCCCATGGAAAACAACTCCATGTCTATTTTGGGTGTCCCATTCTTGAAGGAGAGTGGTGCCACCATTCACATTTCCAGTGGGTGTATCACCTTGTCACCCAAAGTGATACACCACACTCACCCATCTATAATAACCAACGACATCAGTTTTACGCCCGTTATTTCTGATGAGCTTCCTAGTGAATCGAATGCAGTTGTGGAGGAAAATAAAAATAAGACAATGGCTGAAAACGAGAAGGAAGGAGATGATATAGAAGGAAATACACATTGAGGAAAGAGGATGACGAGAAAAAAGGCGGTGAGGCTGAGAAGTTTGAAGTCACCATGGCTAACTTGGCCACAAACTCTTTAAGTACTTCTATTAAAATAGGAGTAAATTATAAACACTTTAAACAGGTTAGTTGGGCAGATCTATCACCCGTAAGGGGTGAAGAAATGAAGCCCTTGGCTGCTCTGAAACTGCTAGACAATGACTTTGATTGAGCTCTTATTGCTCATTGGCGCTCTCCTACTGTGGAGAGATTGAAGCAGAATGAGTTATTACGCGCAACACGCTTTACTGCCCTCCGACACGAGAAGGAAGAGGTTAGGAGCAAGGGAGAGAAATCTCCTTTGTGCCCTAAAGCCTTCACCTCCTTACCATCTCGTGTGGCTGGGGAGAATCATCACAAATCAGCCTACAGCTGAGTCGTGATGGAGTCTTCGGGCCTATGTTTCTGCGGTTTTATTTTGTTTAAACTCTATTTCTTTAACTTTGCTTGTGAGGTTATCTTGGTAATGTTTTGTACAATTGCTAGAAGTGTGCTTGAACTTTATTACAATAATATTAATACAGGTATTTGGTCCACCTTAAGGACGGTAAACAAAAGGGCTTATGGGAGACAACCCAATTTTGCTGTGTTGCTTGTGTTTCTGCAGTTTTGTTTATGTTCTGTGTGGTGCCGGAGAAATTTTTGTAGGTATGGCAACGTTGATGGCAGACGCGGTGAGCGAATTTACAGTTTAATGCCAATCTTCCGGCATGCTCATTTCTGAGCATGGGGTAACCTCTCCTCCAACATATTTTTATGAATAGAGTATTGTATTCTGTGATGTTTAGATTTAAGTCTGGGGGTGGGGGGGGGGGGGGGGGGGGGAGTAGCTTGTCGTTACCCACTTGCACGTGCACATAAGCACATCATACTAGAAGTTACAATCTTATTTTTATTTTCATTCTCATAGCACACCACAACACCCACTAGAGAGCGCCCTTAATCGTAGGCGTGTGACGAGTCTAGCTCGTTTCTTTTGTAGGATTGGGAAAATTGTTGTGATGGCTTAGGGTTGTAAGACAAAGTAAAATGTTGACTTCCGTAGTGCTCTAGTCAAGTACTCGCGTCTTGCATTGAATTGTGTGTAGAATAAGTTTTCTTTATGCTTATAGTTTTGTAATTTTGTCTATTTGCGTAATAATTATTTATTCTACTCAAATGTGGTGAATCCGGTGTGAATCCGACGTAGCGTAGGATTGTGTGTAGTCGGTTGCTAGTTTGTATTGCTCGAGTCGGGAGGAAGAATTATCTTTCTCGGTGGCTAAGAACTTTCCCCAAGCGACTTTCGAAGCATGGGCATAAGTTAGTTCAAAGCGTGAGCATGATGTAGGCCTTCGTTTTGGCCAGGTTGAGCTTTGTAAACCAACCCTATCATAATCCTAGCTAGCCCTGTTGTGCCTACCCCATCCTTTGATTCAGCTCCACTTATATTTCACCAAAGCCTACAAGCTAATCCTAGTCGCACACCCAATCCGAGCTCTAGTGTTTTATTATCTTCAATTGAGGGCGTTGATGCGGTGTAAATTTTGTGAAAGGGTGGTTTGTGCTTCCTCAGTTTATTCCTTGAATAAAGTGCGAGAATATAAAAAAATGAAAAAGAAAAGAGAAAAAATGTGGTCAAGAAAAGAGTTTAATTGAAGATCTTTTTGAGATGTATACTGGGAGTAGGCAGTGCACACACCCATGTTTTCAAGTTCAAGTTTGGGGGTGTGGTGCACCCGTGTTTTTATTGTGATGCTTGGATAATTTCCTTAACGAGAGCTCTTGTGGGTTAGGTGCAGAAACCTTCATGTTTATCATTGTAAACCCTACCGAATCCCAAGCCCGGTATTTATCCTAAAGTCTTATTGACTCACGCAATGAATCGAACTAGTGTCATGGAGTGAGTGTGACCGGGTGAGCTTATGGTCACCGACATTGATGGATTTTAATGGAGGTTGTTCCGAGCACCGATCTTGAGCAATAATAGCCTCAACGATCAGTTTACTTTCTTCTTACGCGAGATCGGACGATTCATCGAGATTCAACTTTTGAGTAGAAATAATATATAATTACGCTCTTAGATTATTACAAAGTATTTGTATAATTAAAAATTTTGTCTATTGCATTTCTATGCACGCGAGCATGGGACTTTGCATGATACTCTGCATCTACAATTGTTAAGCCATCTGATCCTTTTTCCCGTCCGCATAAAGGATGATTTTCTCGGGACGAGCAAATGGTTAAGTCTGGGGGTGTGATGAGTCCAATATTTATACAATTTTATGGACTCATCCGGGCTAGTTTTCACTATTGTGCGCGTCCTATTCGAGCTATAATTGCTTGTATTTCTCTTATAATCACTTCTGCGCTATGTGCACTATTTAGGCCCATCTTGGTATGTGTTTGTGCTTCTTGTTGTTGGGGGTAAGCACATGGTGCTCCCTAACTTTTTATTCTGTATTTATATTGAGCTGGAAGGGTATTCCCAGCTGTGTTGATGTTTATGCAGGTGGATGGATCATCCTATTTTACCCAGAATTCATGTCTCCATATATCGCATGGTCGTGCATTTTCCTTTACGCACGGAGTGCTGGGATCGTGCGCCCTCATCTGGGGTAGAAAATGATGTTTTGTCTTTGATTGTGCGTTTTTACGCACGTGCAGTTGCCCGTGCGCGAAGGAAATGCACGATCGCCTGTTAAGCCTGGTTTTTTGTCCTTCGGGAATTGGTCGTTCATTTTTACGCACGGGCGGCTTCAACCGTGCGTGAGTAAAATGCACGGGCATTGCTGCTTCTTCCTCAAGGCATTTGTTTTTCGTTAATAATGTATGGTCTATGCACGGACGTGCGTTCGACCGTGCGTGACTTAGTTTCTGCTGTCTTAGTATATAAGACAGGAAATCTACTGGCTTGATGAGGATCCGGAAAAAGACTTGAGAGCCCGCCATTTCCGCTCCAGTCCACGCATTTTCGCCTCTGCACCACCGTTCAACCTAGGAGGAGCTCCGACAACCATTTTCTTGCAAATCTTCCACCAAAGCTTCCTCCTCGGCCTCCTCCATCATCCACGAGCTCAAGAATGCCATTGAAGGAAAGCCTCCGCTGCATTCAAGGTGTGTCCAACAAGAGTTAGCTTGAGCTAAACCACGAGGAAGACGGGTAAAGTAGAGGAAGGTGACAGCTCCTCTGGACCCCGGACGATAACTAAAGACCGAGCACAGACGAGGCTTGACAAACCTACGATTCCGACCGAGAACCTTCAGCAAAGTCTTCGAGCTTCGGTTACCTCTTTTCCCTTGTGTATGGCTTTAGGTTTTTACATTGTATGTGTGTTATTTTGGATGATGTTCATAAACCTTTTGTTTAAGCTAATATAATTTCATGATTATGAGATTTGTTGTGGTTTATGTGAGTTGAGGAGCGCCCCATTCCACCATCCACTCCACCAGTTCGTTGTGCACCGCACTAGCAATTGCTAGTTGTGTGTTCCGTGACGAGGTGCCTACGACCCTCTCTCCGCCGGTTACGAATCGTCCATCCGCTAGCCTTCTCATCCACCCGCTTACCGAAGCACGACATTGCGGCCTGCATTCCATTCCGCCAAGCGAAGCGGTGCTTTAGGCCCGCATTTTCTTTCATTGTTGTTAATTTAGGAAACCCAAGATCAAACCCCCTATTTATTATTAGCACATCAATCTTTATAATCAATTTATCTGACGAGAAATCATACACCCCAACTTGCAATCCTCTGAGAACGATATTCGGAGAGTCTCTCCCAACTTTTATTACTTGTACGATCAGTGCACTTTCCATAAGCGTGTCAGGGACCCATCCAGGTTGTTGAGCGCATTGGAGCGTCAGCTTATAGACTGGATTTGCATGCTTCTTTCCCATGTGTTCATGATGTTTTTCATGTGAGCTAGTTGAGAAGGTGTGTACTTAGTGATCGTCATGTCCTTGACTAGGTGCCCCAGTTGCAACCTAACATGTCTTATGTCGAAGAGCCTATTCGTATTCTAGAGACTCTGGATCGAGTGTTGCGGAAGAAGATGATTCCTATGGTCAAAGTCCTTTGGCTAAACCAGCGCGTCCCCTTTCAGGTGAGGCGGCCTGAACTCCGCCTCTGTATTCTGGATTGGAGCGAAAGGGATATTTCCGAAGTCGCCCTGCACTAGGACAAATTTATCGGTCCAATGTTGACCTTGTTGAGCATTTCGGCGACACGGATGCACACACTGGTGAAGAACAGGGTGTCGTTGCTGGTCGCCTTCAGGGTCAGGACTTTACAGAAGGTGGAGAGGTTGAACTTGATCTTCTCCTCGCACAGGTAGCATGCATAGGCGACCAGGACGCTGATCGCGTCGGGGTTCACCTACGCGGGGATCATTCTGGAGTAGCGGAGGACCTGACGAACCTCTGGCCATATGGGCAATCTCAGCCCCACCTGGAAGTAGGCCCGGGGGAAGTCAAGCTCTCCGCTGTAGAGTGTGTTTAGGAACTCGCTGGGCCCTGGTCGCCTTGCAGTATAGCTGGGCGGCAGAAAATAATTCTCGACATCGCTCAGCTCCTCGCCAAGGGTCTGCGAGATGGGAAAGTTATGCGCTCGGAAGTTGCGGCCGCAGAAGGCGCGCCCGTCCTCAGAAGGCTCTTTCACCATGATGGGCAGGGTAGAGGGGTGGGGAATCTGCGGGGAGGATTCGAGAAGAAGAGGGTGCTTGGAATGGATGTGAAAGCATACCCTCCCGCTTCAGAGGGCCCTCTATTTATAGACCCCACCCCCTAACCTACTCGCAAACGACTAGATCGATCGATGGAGCGAGTACATTTAAGCGAGTAACCAGCTCAATGACGTGCGGGTAAAAGTTAAAGAACTAGGTAACAAGAAGAAGAGCATATCACGAGTGCAAAAATTTGTATGATAGAAATTATCTAAGCGCATAGCGCGAGTACAAAAGAGACAAGTACAAAATCTTGCCTACACATTACAAAGACCCGGGGGGGGGGGTCGTGAGTGCGATTACATGTCAGGCGTCAATATATATATATATATATATATATATATATATATATATATATATATATATATATATATATATATATATATCAAAAGAAAATGAAGGCAGCCTAAGTAGCCCCATCGCAGTGCACCGGACACGTACCCCGGTGATGCGTGCGCTGGGGATGGTGAACTCTCCAAGTGATGCCGCAAGCCACTCGCAGATCGTCACGTGCCTTTTCCAGGTTCTCCTCGCTCTGCCTGATATGGTCCTCACCTCACCGAATGTGTTCTTCTAAGAGGGAGGCTTCGCCCACGCCACGACCCCTCATTGAAACCAGGCGAGTCCGCGAGTAGTTCCCTCAAGGACGTGGACGACGCGAGCGGTGGCGACCCCAGCAGTAAGTTCGTAGGCAGCAGGTGGCCGGAAGAGATGGACCCATGGCTATCTGAAAGGAGAAATTAGACGATGGAGATAAGCGACAGAAGGAAAAAGGGATAATGAAGTAAGTAGGGGGAATACCTGCAGGAGCATTGTCCTCCTCCTGAAGCGGAGGCGAATCCGTCCAAAGCCCTCCGGTAGAGGCGGGCAGGCGGAGGACCACGCCTGTCCCTATGAGTAAGGGACCCATCATCAAGGACTTCACCCCAGAAGTGGGGCGACCAGGTTGACCTACCCTGGACAGATGTTGGGACATCTGCGAGGGGGAGGGGACAGAGCCGAGCCAGCTCACCCTGGGATCGAAGAGGACGCAACGCGTAGACCCCTTGATGGGGCCCCGGTGAGTTGTTCAGTCTGCACCTGGCGACTAGAAGGCACTAGGGAAAGTAAAGAGTTAAGAAAGGCTCAATTTGATTAGGCGAGAAAGCAGTATCCTTACCTAACATCGCAGCGGGGCGAGCGGGAGCGAGAGGTGGAGCACCCGCATCAGCTAAAGGCAGTCCCGCATCCCCGACCCCACCGATTGTGTTCTCGAACTCGCCCCCGCCTTGTCGAAGAGACAAGTCGGCGTTAGGTTCTTCGCGGATGGGCGAAGTGGATATCCTCTTGGGTGAAGGCCCGCATCTCGTGGTGTACTCAGGGTCAGTGGAAGACTTCTCACGCGGGTCAGGATCAACCCTCTTCCTCCTGTGTTTCTTCTTCCTCGCGGAGCTCGGATAGCAAGGTGTTAGAAACTCATCGATGATATCTAGAACAACGGCCTCCTCGGGTTTGTCATCAGCAAGCCCCCGTGAAAGTATCTAGTTGCTACCTAAATCACCTAGAGGGGGTGAATAGGTGAGTATAATGTCTTTTTGCGGAATAAAAGTAAACAAGACAAGCACAGAAAATCCACACCACAATACAAGGATTTATAGTGGTTCCCCAAAGATGGGTACGTCCACTTTCTCACCTCGCCTATCTAGCTCTCCAGGCTAGACTAGGCTGCTTCTCAGATTATTACTAATCTTACAACTCAGAGTCAAAACTCATACAACTCCGAGAAAGATCTCCTACAACTCGGAGAACAAACTCTCATACAAAACTAGGAGCAAACACTCCTACACTCAGAGAACAACCCTCTCCTACAACTCGATCCAAATAAAAGTGGATCTACACTCGGAAGATGAATCTTCCTACAAATAATAAAGATTTGTTTACAATAACAAAATAATGATTTAAAGATAAATCTTCACTTAGATTCACAGATGAATCTTCTTCAACTCCAGATCTAATATTCAGAGATCCCTTCTTCTACAATAGGAACATAAATCTATGGTCGAGAATAGAGAAGCTGAAGAACTCGAAAACTTGGATCTGAAACCTTGATCTTTGATCTTGAAAGAATGGACCTTGAATACTCTTGAAGATCGAAATCAAATCGTCAAACAATCTGGAGATGTCTGGACGAACAACAATCACAGATATTTGTTGAAGCTTTTCGAAAATGAGAACGACTGTTCTTCTGGATCGTAACTTTCCAATTGCAGATCGCCGAAAACTTGTTTTAGAGAAATCAAATTAGCAAATAGACGATTAGAGTTAATCGAAAGTAATCCTTCAATATATATAGGAGATCAATCCCTAACGTCTAGGAATAATCCCCATTAATGGTCTCCAGAAATTGCGCAATACGCGTGCCCTAATTTCAGGAATCCCGAAATTTGAATTTCTGGAAGAAAAATTTCTCCAAGGCAATTCGCCGAGTACATTTGACGAAAGCTATGAAATATGGCGAATGAAGAGATAACCGGCGAAGCCAAGCGATAAACAGTGCAAAGGCTGATATTCGAT
The DNA here is from genome assembly GCA_033032865.1 of Dactylorhiza incarnata. NCBI lineage: Eukaryota > Viridiplantae > Streptophyta > Magnoliopsida > Asparagales > Orchidaceae > Dactylorhiza > Dactylorhiza incarnata. The sequence goes on along the minus strand of JAWHQI010000915.1, from coordinate 128,020 downwards.
GAATTTACTTAGGCTTGAGAATTCTTTTCAGTTCGGCTTATATCACATACTCATTCCTCGAGTATAGTAGGTGATATTCGACAAATGACACAAATATACCTAACTATATTCAACGAATGGACTTAGTCAAATTCCTGAATGTACAGCAAAGTTGTATCATGGAATAACTCGAATATATAAGTTCTTACTCGACGAATGACACGGATAAGGACATGAATATTCGATGAATTTAACTAGGCCGAAAATTCAAATCCTCTAACCTTAAGAAACATACTTTCCATGAGTATATTCGACAAATCCACAAGTGCATATTTGACGAATGACATGAATATACACAAGTATATTCGACAAATTAACTTAGGAAAATTTCTGATCTTTCTAAAAAAATCATGTCTTGAACTTCCTTGATCTTTTCCATGTACTTGAATATAAAGTACAACCCAATAGAGATATTACACACGAGTCAACACTTTGGCCTACACAATGAGGAATTACATTCTCTAAGTCCTGTGTTTACTGACCCATTGAAACCTGACATTAGTTTGTACTTAGCAATTAGGTCCTGCAAGCACATAACTTAAAGCAGTGATCAAATACAAAACAATTCAACTTAGTTTAAGGGGACTTCTTCAAATCCAGGGTATTGTGGATACAAAACACAACAATCTCCCCATATTTGACGAAGTCAGAACCCTTTACATTAAGATGAATTGCACACATGGAATACTCAAACTAAACATAAAAGGGTAAGCATGAAAAACAGTATATATAAAGATCAAAGCAAGGAAACATGCCATAACATTCATAATTGTTTCAAAAATAGAACTATAACTGTTCATATTAAGAAAAACACAATTCAATTAGAATCATTCTCCTTCCCCTTTCCCTTAGGTTTCTTTTTTTCTTGTCTTTGGAAGTAAGACTTGGGCTTTGGGTAATACTTTGGTGGAGGAGTAGGAGCTGAAGGACTATCCTTGCCATAATCCCTGAAATGAATTTTCCTTTTTAACTGATGCTTCTCTAGCTTGGTCAGTTCTGTCCTGTCATAAAATTTTGAGCTACTTTGAAGTTCATCAAAACTTTCATGTATGTGTCCGGAATAATATTTTTGGAGGTAGGACTCCAATTTTCAGAATGTTTCCTGGGCTTACCTGTAGATGTGGTTTCACTAATCTTTCTGCTCTTGCTGACTGGTACTGGCAAAATTGACTGAGCTTGCTGATCTGAGAACTGAGGAGCAGGGTCTTCAGAGTTCCAGAATGAGTTGTAGTTTTATGCAGGGTCTATAACATCATATTCAGGAAGGGAGCTCTAAGACCAACTTCAACAAGACATTTTCTGAACTCATCAGCCAACCATCCAAAAGTATCATAGCAGAACCCTGTGACATTTGTCAAGTGATCTTTGAGTTCTGTGTGTAGTTCAGTAAATTTAGTGTTCATGGCCACCTCCCCCTTTCTGAATTCATCATTAAAAGCATTCAAATATCCTTTCTGCAGGAGGGATACCTGAGCAGCAGAGTGCTTTTTCAATCCTTGAACCTCTTGATAAACAGATGTTGTGTAGTCATGAATTGCCACTAGTCCCTTGGTGAATTTGGGTCATTCTGTAGTAAGCTTCATGCATACCTCTAGTAGCATCACCAAGACATTGTTCCATTTGATTATTTCTTCTTTCCATTTCATGCCTAATATCAGTCATACCATTATTCATATCAGTGTCTACTTCAGTTATTCTGGCCATTACTCTATTCATGCATTCATTAATATAGAGACTTTGATTTGCTAGCAGCCCTACAATTGCTCTTAAAAGATCAGAATTCTGATTTTGAGGAGGGGTTGGAGCTGGAGCAGAATCTGTTGGTAGGAACTGCAACATTTGGGACTTCTTCATCAAGATCTATGATGTCATCCCCCTCAAAGGTTGGTCTTCCTGAAGTACCACCAAATTTGTCTCTTGCTTCAGCAAGTGATCTGTTCCAGACCTTGTAACTTCTATATTCCCTACTAGAAGAGGGATCCACCTTAGAGACAACAGGAGGAGGAGTAGGAATGGCAGAAAGTCCATCTAAAGGAGCATGGAGTCTTTCTGTGAGCAACTTCAGAGACTTATAACTAGAAGATTGGTGTTCTTCTGAGAACTCCACCTGGACAGATTCCCTGGGGACAGGAGTTTTAGAAGTATCCCCCTCAATGAGAGCTGGGGAGGGAAGAAACACCACCATGGCCAAAGCTTCATCCCTTGAAGTTGTCTTCTCATTTGCAGAAAGATTTTTCTCCTCTACAGCATTTATGGGAGCAGCCAGATCCAGCAGAACTGTGGATATAAGTTGATCCACATTCTCTTCAGTAGGTTGATGAGTTGTGGATGTCTCAGACTCATCACCTATAATACTTCCTTCATTTCCAACTATTTTATCCTTATCACACTCCATCTTATCTTCAGCAGCACCATCATCATCTTCACCACCATCATTATCACCATCAGAGCCTTCCTCATCATCACCATCTTCTTTAGAACTGCTTTCTTCATCACTTACTTCAAAATTTCTTTCTTCATCACTTACTTTAGAACTTCATTCTTCATCACTTACTTCAGAACTTCTTTCTTCATCTACTTACTTCAGAACTTCTTTCTTCATCACTTACTTCAGAACTTCTTTCTTCATCATCCAAGTCCTCTGAAATTTCAGGAGCTTTAGAGACAATTGTAGAGTGGAGATTGAGCAGGAATGTCACTGACTGTAGGCTCTTCATCAGCAATAGGAACCACGACATCTTGAACATCTGCCACCACTGTGTTAGTGTGTCCATCTCCTTCATCTACTGCATCCTCACCCGTACTACCAACTCTTTCATCAACTTCCATAATAGTAGTACCTTGTTCTGGAAGTGGATAGTGTGCAGTTTGAGCAAGATGTTCTTGCAGAATTAAGCTTGTAGATGGGATATCTTCAGGATCTGCATTGGCATGTTCTTCACTGTCTATTTCATCATCTCTCTCTTCTTTATGTTCAGCTGTCATTCCAATCCGTCTGTCCCATTTTCTGAAAATAGAGGAGTCTTTTTTCTTCCCGAAATGGATTGCTTGTCCAGATGACAACACAAATTTTGTGGGTGTTGGTTTGACTGAAATAGATGCTGAGAATTCTCCCAAAATTTGGGGAATCTAGGTTCTCCTTTAACCTTTCTAACAGTATTTCGCCCCAATTGTACTGTTTCCTGCTTACCACAACAACAATCAACTTGAACATGTCATTGGAGATGTAGTCGTGAGATCCAGATTTACTCAATTGTACCTTTCAAATAATGTCACGGAGGAGTTTGCCATCTTCGTTCATGATTTTCCATCTTCCAGACAGGCTGCCTCTTGGAAGACCACAAAATCGAGCAGTTCTGTTGAAATCGGCATCCTCCAAAAGTTCACTGTCAGTAACCTGTGGCAGGTGCATATGTTTTTGCAAGCTCTTCGTTGTTATCTTGATTGATAGACCTATAACTTCACTTTTTAGGGCCCTTCCTTCCCGACGCACTTTAGCATTCCATAAGAATTCCATGACTTCACTATTCAGAACCCTTCCTGGGTGTTCTAGCACGAAGGATAATCCAGCCTCTTCTAGCATTAAAATGACATTTCAGAAATTATCATTAGCTGCATGGAATCCAGTGGGAACGAGTATACCACCACTATGCACTGACGATCTCGGTGGATCCATTGACGCAGAAGTTGAGATGGAGAAGGAGAACTGATTGAACTAACGAAACAAGGCTGCCAGAACAGGATGCTGCGAGCTCTGGAAGTCGAAAGACTGTCGGGAGCGGGAGAGACGGAAGTGTAATTCTATTGTCTGAATATGAACTATTTATAGTTTTATTCTTTATACAGTAATAAATGTTATAGCGCGTACCTGATTTTAGATTTGGTAACTCTTCGGATCCAATCATAGAATAGTATTATTTGACATGATAATGGAATATTGCCTTCCATATTCATCGAGTATATTCATGGAAGATACTTAATTCGACGAAAATACTTTAGATTTCCCAAGAATAATCGTAAGAACCATTCTGATTCAACTTGGACAAATCAGACATAAATCTTCAGAATACAGACTGAAGTTCTGGAATAAGGAGTGTCTTCATTAATATCCAGTGAGTCTTCCTTGCTGAATTTCTGAATTTTTGTGCAGCATAAGTTGTTGAATGTTGACTTGAGAATTTAGAAGACTAATACATATCTTCAATGTGTCTTCTATGAGTCTATATTTAGCATCCCGAGCTCCATCTTGAAGAAGTTAAACTTTGACTCATCCAGTAGCTTTGTAAATATATCGGCAACTTGCCTATCCGTCGGACATATTTTAGATCAATGTCCCGGTTCTCCACATGTTCCTAGATGAAGTGGTATCTCAACTCTATGTGCTTGGTCCGGCTGTGGGAAACTGGATTGTTGGCAATTGCTATGGCACTGGAGGAATCACAGTAGAGTGGAATTTCCTTCATCTTCAAATTATAGTCCTCCAACTGATTCTTCATCCACAAAAGCTGTGCACAGCAACTCCCTGCAGAGATATACTCTGGCTCAGCAGTGGAGATTGCCATACAATTCTGCTTCTTGCTACTCCAGGAAATGAGTTTCCTTTCAAGGAATTGGCACGTCCCAGAAGTTCTTTTTCTATCATACCTGCTTCCTACAAAGTCAGCATATGAAAAACCAATTAGTTCGAAGTCATTACTTCTCCGATACCATAAGCCAAAATCTGGTGTACCCTTAAGGTATCTCAAAATCCGTTTTGCAGCGCTGTAATGAGATTCCTTAGCGTTCACCTGAAATCTTGCACACACACATTTAGAAAACATGATGTCTGGCCTACTGGTAGTTAGGTAGATCAAGGATCCAATTATGCTTCTGTACTTGGTTTCTTCAAAAGGTTTCCCTTTCTCATCCTTGTCCGGAGTCATAGTTGAACCCATTGGAGTTTTCATAGAAGTTGCACTCTCCATTCCAAACTTCTTAATCAACTCCTTGGTGAACTTCGTATGAGAGATGAAAATTCCTTCTTCAGATTGTTTCACCTAAAGTCCTAAGAAGTACTTCAGCTCACCCATACTACTCATTTCAAATTTCCCTTGCATCAAGTTCGAGAACTTTTTGCAAATGTTATCATCTGTAGAGACAAATATGATGTCATCCACATAGATTTGCACAAGCAAGATCTTGCCTTTCAATAGTCTTGAAGATCGAAATCAAATCATCTAATAATCTGGAGATGTATGGAAGAACAGCAATCACAGAGATTTGTTGAATCTTTTCGAAAACGAGAACGACTGTTGTTCTGGATCGTAACTTTCCAATTGCAGATCGCCGAAAACTAGTTTTAAAGAAATCAAATTAGCAAATAGACGATTAAAGTTAATCGAAATTAATCCTTCAATATATATAGGAGATCAATTCCTAATGGCTAGGAATAATCCCCATTAATGGTCTCCAGAAATTACACAATACGCGTGCCCTAATTTCAGGAATCCCGAAATTTGAATTTCTGGAAGAAAAATTTCTCCAAGGCAATTCGTCGAGTATATTTGACGAAAGCTATGAAATATGGCGAATGAAGAGATAACCGGCGAAGCCAAGCGATAAACAATGCAAAGGCTGATATTCGATGAATTTACTTAGGCTTGAGAATTCTTTTCAGTTCGGCTTATATCACATACTCATTCCTCGAGTATAGTAGGTGATATTCGACAAATGACATGAATATACCTAACTATATTCGACGAATGGACTTAGTCAAATTCCTGAATGTACAACAAAGTTGTATCATGGAATAACACGAATATATAAGTTCTTATTCGACGAATGACACGAATAAGGACATGTATATTCGATGAATTTGACATGGCCGAATATTTAGAATTCTCTTACCTTAAGAAACAGACTTTTCCATGAGTATATTCGACAAATCCATAAGTGCATATTCGATGAATGACATGAATATACACAAGTATATTCGACAAATTTACTTAGGAAAATTTTTGATCTTTCTAAAAAAAACGTGGCTTGAACTTCCTTGATCTTTTCCATGTACTTGAATATAAAGTACAACCCAATAGAGAGATTACACATGAGTCAACACTTTGGCCTACACAATGAGGAATTACATCGTCTAGTCCTGTGTTTACTGACCCAAACCTAACATTGGTTTGTACTTAGCAATTAGGTCCTGCAAGCACATAACTTAAAGCAATGATCAAATACAAAATAATTCAACTTAGTTTAAGGGGACTTCTTCAATTCCAGGATATTGTGGATACAAAACCCAACACCCCGGTTGGTGTCTGCGGAAGAACCTCCTCTAGAATCCATCTCAGTATGAAGGATCAAGGGTATACCCCCTCTATTTATAGATGAATGCCTGGTAAACGCACGGTCTCGCCAAATAAGGGGTTCGGCTCTTCTTTTTGACCTCTGACGAGATCGCAAAGAGCGGAGATTGTGTACAACCCCTATTCGGCGAGACCACCAACCTGTGCTCGATGAGTAGACTGGCCCATCCGACGAGTAGAATCAATGGAGGTCTCACATGCCCAAGGTAGGGTGAAGCGAGTACGACACCTCCCTGTCATCTCTTCTCGATGACACAGACCTCTTCTCGACGGCATGAGTATGATTCGTCGAGACGATGCCAATAGCCCATCTCGGTGATAGAGTTCCTTCTCTCCTGGTGTGAGGCGAGTTAATCTGGCCTCAGGCGATCTCTCTCCAAGAGAGCTCATCCCCGGCAAGTAGGATCCATACCTAGTCTCCCAACCACACTCGCCCAAGGAGGGAGCGAGGTAAGTTTGTGTCAACCCGACTCCTCAGTCCTCCCTCACTATCCGCAGACCAGCAGGGGCTACGATTAGTACTCATGAAACGACGTGAGGAGCTATTCGCAGACCATTTTGGTCTGCATAGAGTAATTTGGTTAAGGCGGAGGAAGCTACCTGCAGACCTTTTGGACTATTTTGCCCTCAGAAGATTTTGCCTATAAATAGGACCCATTATGTCTCAGATCAGCACAGATCCACCCTCCATGGGAGCCTGAACTTTCTTCCTTGTGTCCTTGTGCTATCTGAGATAGGCTCAGCCTTTGGTTTTCGGGAGGGGAAATTAGGTCAGATTTCCAGGTTAGTGGCGGTACCTCCTTACTGCAGCCAGTGGGTCCTCTCTTAGAGCAACCATCTACCCTTCTGTGAGGGCCAGTTCTCAGCTCAAAATAGTCAGACCTAGAGATTTGACGAAGAGAAAAGTAACTCAAACTACTCCCCAGTCTCGAACGTAGTTCGACCGGTATCCGGGTTCTGATAGATATGTCTTCATTGCAACTTTTATCACCACTAAATCATATTTGAGTTTTGTTCTTAAGAGACGATCACATTTCCTACTTCATAAATGCATACACCCTCATACTTATTTTTTTATGAAGGGTGCATTTTTTCAATTATTTTGAACTTATTTTTACACATCATATTTTACAATGATATATATATGTATTTTGATTATATATATATACGAGTGATAGTGCATGGAGGCCCCCCCCCCCCGTGCCTCGCTCGACAGTACTCTGTCGGCAATTGTGTGCCTCGCGCTCTACGGGGCTCCGCCGCTACTACCCCCCGGCGGGCATCACCCGCCCCCAACACAGGCTCCGCCCATACGGCCAAGCGCGACAGTACCCGACGGGAGACAGCGGACTTCGAGTATACACTCGGGCTAAATTAGAAATTTATAGCATGAATTCTGTTTTTGGTTTTGAGGCCCAAATATATCTTATTTGAAAAATTGATCAATATGAAAGTTGTAGATCTCATCGAGATCTACAACTTCCATTTTGATCACCTTTTGATTTGAAGCAGTTTAGGCACCTGATCTGGGCCTCGAAAAAGTAGACGTGACTCTTTTTCGGGCCCAAATCGGAGGCCTAAACGGCTTCAAATCAAAAGATGATCAACATGGAAGTTGTTGATCTCGATGAGATCTACAACTTTCATGTTGATCACTTATTCAAATAAGATACATTTATGGCTCAAAAATCAAGAAAAAGGAGAATAGAAATGTTGATCTGTGAATTACTGCAAGTGCAAAACTGATATGCTTGGCCTTTTGTCACACATCGTGAGAATAGAAATATTTTTCTTGTTTAAGTAACAGGATATGAGAGCTTATTTGAAATTTGAGATGGGGTGGACAATGTAGAGATGGCTGGCCTGTAAGCAGGTTGGGCTAGCGATATATGCAGACGCTGCGCATATTTTATATGCAGACCAGGTTTCACATGGTCAGATTTTTTCAAAATCAGAAGGGTGAAATGGTAATTTTTCATTGTAGGTAGGAGCCCTACAAAAAATATTGGCTTAGGGCACCCCACTACTGTTGGTGTAGGAGATCCTAGTAGTAGGTTTTGGTGACCTAGTAAAATGTGGAGAGAGTGTGCGGTTTGATTGAGCTCAATCAAACGACAGCAGAATTATGAACCCGTGATCAGACGACTATTCTAATTTCGAAGCCATGAGTTTATATTTCCTTTATAGTAGTTTATATATATATATGTGTGTGTGTGTGTGTGTATGTATTTTGATTATATATATATATTTTATTCATTTTTCTTTTGTAATATCCTCATCACTCCCACATAGAAGTGAATTATAGGACCTCCAATAATATTCTTATCATTCCCACATAGAAATGAATCATAGAAATTCTCCTTTTCTCCATCCTTCTTATGATATATTTAGAACAAAAGCTCTTAGTAATGATATTAAGGATAGAAAATTTGGCATTTGTTAGTGGAGTTACAAAAGAAACAAGATAATGGGCTCAGGGGTGCATAAAAATTTGAAACAGGCCGAACCAGATCGAACCGATCAAGCCAAACTGATTTCTAGACCGAATTGATCGGTTCGTTTTGGTTTCAGTTTATGGGGGGGGGGGGGGGGGGGGGGGGGCTGAAAACTGACATCATTCCGGTTCGGTTCAGTTTGTTGGTTGGGTAAACCGAAAAAATTGAACGTAACTGTTAGAGAATAAAAACTATTAGCAAAGATTATGTATTATAATTCTGTTTGGATCAAGATATCCAACTTCTTCGTTCAAGGTGGCAACACCTATCACTAAAATAAGTGAACTAATAATCTAGAAAATAATAGACGCTTAAGTTATGCATTAACTTGACTAGTTCGACCATAATATTTTCCATAAATCATCGTAATATGCATGCTTACATAAATTGTTTTTTGCTCGATTAAATATAAAAAGGGCATGGATTATATTCATAATTAATCTACACTGAACTATAGTTAGCACATACAATGTAGCATATGACAAAGTAAATTACTTTTAAATATATAAATATAAGAGTAATTATTTCTAAGTTAACTATAAATAAAAATCTATTTATCATTTAAGTAAAAAAAAAATAATGAGAACTAAAAAAATTGGGCAAATTATATTACGAGCTATGGCAGAAAACTGAACCGAGGTTTAAAAGCTGAACCAAACCAAACTGATCTGTATGGATTCGGTTCGGTTTCGATTTGAAGGGTGTAAAACTGAGGGTATTCGATCTGGTTTCAGTTTTTTCCAAAACCACTTGCAGTCCATCTCAAGGGAGGGTGCAAGTGATAAATATGTGAAGGTTTAGTTCAAAGGTTTAAACTAAATGTAATCAATGGTGGCCTAAATCTTTTCCTTACTATAAGCCTCTATTCTTAAATTTTGTTCAAAGTGTATAAAGAATTAAATTATAGCCCTAATAGAGAAATTATTTAGAAAGGGTTATGTAACCATTTTGTTAGCTTTTTATGAAAGAATTACTACATTTTCATTAATTTAACTTTAAAAGGTGAATAATTAAAAGTTCGTAGAAAACACAATTTTATTTTATTCATAAAAACTTAGTTATTAGTATATTTGTACAAATATAGTCTATCAAATATGGAGAGAGAACTTTTGCTTGTGGCTACGAAGCTAATAATCAATAACCCTTATGAAAGACTTACATCATAGTGTTATTTTATCAATTCATAGCAAGAGTAAGTACGAAAGCTTTTGAATCTACTTTTCAAAAATAATTTTATACTACAAGTTATTAAATGAAAATTTGTTAACAAAATTAAAATTATTAGCCCCCCCTCCCCCCCCACACACACTTATTGGTGACAATGTCCTCATTTTATGAGAGTGATAAAAACTAATATTAATATGATATATATGAAAAGAAAAGTGCGATCAGGTCAAATGTAAAATAATAATATGTCGACGACGCTGAGAAGAAGAACCTATCAGAGGAATATATACCTCATCAAAATGATCACATATGTAAGCCATGTAATCGTGCAATGAGGCACTCTCCCATAAAAGGTTATCCAAAACAGAGTTCTGCGTCTACATAATGATTATATCATTCTCTCGCATCTCCTTCATAAGCACGTGCCTCTCCGCCTAGTTTTCCAATACTGTGGCCATATTGGCCAAGATACCCACATGCCAAGAAGATATCTGGCCCCACCAATGCTCATAGAGTCCTGCATCAGAACCCCCTTCAGTGTGGGTAGGCGACTCTCCATTGTGGAATGTGGGCTATGGAGGGAGATAGTCGAGACGTGGTGGAAAATGTTGTCGAGGAGGTGAAGGTGGTGTAGGCGCGGTCAGGGCAAACCCCTCAATATAATTAAGTCCTCCTGGCCCCTGTCTCTTCATGATATGACAAACCTGCAATTTAATGAGGGGGAGTGGAATCATATGAGCACCTATCTCCATAGAAGGCATCTGATCTAACTGTCCCAATCTCCTGACTAACCTGGTGATGTACGGGGCTACAGAGAAAACTGTAGCCCAAGCATGATCTGCCCAATGATGACAAAAAGTGAAGAAATGGCCTAGATTGAGTGGTGTCGACTCCTGTATGCTATAAAGACATACTATGTCCTTGGCGCTGACACACCCAGACTATATCCATGACCACTCAATGTGTGGTTGAGGAGGATGTGAGCTATCCTCAAGGATGGAGAGGAAAGAAAGGAAGCCTTGCTCTTCTTGGCCTCATAAGCCGCGATATTAAAGCTGATCACTGATGAGTCCCATTTATATATATATTTATGGGCTCATCTGGGTCTATTATCTAGTCTTTGCACCACACTTTATGCACGTTTTCATTCATATTCACTATTCCCTGCTAGGTGCACTATTAGGCCCGTTTCGGTGTGCAATTGCGCTCCTTGTTATTGGGGGTAAGCACGTGGTGCTGCCCTTCCATTTATCTATGTTTATCTGGTGCTTGAGGTGTATTCCCATCTTGTTTATCTTGTGTGCAGGTGGCCGGATTGACTTGTATCCAGTTTTCTCCCAGATTTCATAACTTGTGAAACGCACGGTCGTGCGTTTTCCTTGACGCACGGTCTGCTGCGGTAGTGCGATCTCATTTGGGTAGAAAACTGTCGATCCGAGTTTACTCGTGTGTTTTGACGCACAGTCGGAATCGTCCGTGCGTGAGTAAAACGCACGGTCTCCTGTTTCTTCTGTTTTAAGACGTATCTGAATTTGTCCATGCGTTTTGACGCACGGACGAATTTGCCCGTGCGTGAGTAAATCGCAAGGGCGGCGTAGCTTCGTCTCCACGCCAATTTTATCATTAATTAACACACGGCCTGCGCACGGTCGTGCGTTCGACCGTGCGTGACCATTTTTCTACCTGTTTAGTATTTAAATAGGAATTGTTGCTGCCATTGGCGTGACGGGAGAGAGCTCGATCCCCCTCGCGGGAAATACTGGGAATCCCGCCATTTTCACCCTTTCCACTAGAGGAGGCAAGAGGAGACCATCTCCGACAATCTCCTTCATCATCCTTCCATCCGAGAGCGTTTGCAAGCTTCCGCCGCCGCTAGCTCAAGCATTCCTCGCCGAGGAGACCATAGAAGCACTGAAGATCGTTGGAGCGGTGACAGCCTCCTTCGAGTTAGCACGCCATCTGAGGGCCGAGCCCGGAGAGAGCCTGACAACCTCTTATTCCGGCCGTGAACCCAAGATGCTGTGACATCTTCTTGGTGCTCCTCTCTAACCCTTAATGCTTGTACTTGTTTATGTGTTGTATGAATGCTTGTTAAGATTTATCTTAAGGATTATTGCTTGTGTTCATATCCAATGTTGATGCGGTGGCAAGAATAGCCCTTGTTTGTTGTTGTGATAGCCTAGGTTGCTTGTGTGTGAAGCCACTTAGCGATTGCTAGTGGTGATGTTTGCGAAGAGGTGAGTACGACCCTCACGAACCCCGCACTGTGGCCACTCCAACCGCTTACCGAAGCGCGACATCGCGCCCGCTGCACTCACCCACACGTTGCGAAGCAGTGCTTTTCGACCCGCATTTCTTTTCATTCTGCAATAGCTTAGGAACCCAAATCACAACCTCCCTTTGTTTCTTATTAATCCTTTTAACTGATTTCTTGATTTGAGCAAATCGTACTACCCAACTTGTGGTCCTTTGAGAACGATATTTGGGGAGTTCCTCCCTATTTTATTACTTGAGCGACCGGTGTACTACCGTCGCATCGCATTTCGTGCTTGCTAATTAGCAGTGCCGAAATAGCGCATCAAGTTTTTGGCGCCGTTGCCGGGGACTGCAAGCGTTTATGATTTGTTCTTCTTGGAAATTCGTTTTAAGGACTTTTTATTTTTATTTTGTTGTTGTGTTGAAGAAGGTGTATGCATAGAAGGGATCCTTGTGAGTGCGCAGCATTTGACCCTGAAATAGAGCGTACCCTGCGGGCGCGTCTCCGTGTTGCTGCCACCATAGATGTTAATGGAAATCAAGCTGAACCTGGAGTGGGAAATGTACCGGTCGTGGGTCAGGTAGCTGACGAGAATGAAGTGGTCAGGCCGAGACCTAGGACCATGAGAGATTACACCACTCCTACAGCTGGAAGTGTGTATCCAGGATTTGGGCCTAACATCATGAACAACCAGTTCGAAATCAAGCCCGCCATCCTGAACATCATCCGTAACAACACGCAGTTCTCCGGGATGTCCAGTGAAGACCCACATCTTCACCTGGCAGAGTTCGCCGACATTTGCGGTACCTTCCGGTATGCTGGAATCACTGACGAAATAGTCAAGTTGAGACTGTTTCCATTCTCATTGCGTGACAAAGCCAAGGTATAGCTCCATTCTATCCCTCCAGGAACTGCTGCTACTTGGGATGTGCTAGCATCCAAATTCCTCGCCATATTCCACCCGGTGGACAAGATTGTGAGCCTTCGACGTGAGATCGCCACCTTCCAGCAAGCTGAACAGGAAACCCTCGCAGAAGCTTGGGAGCGTCTTAGTGACCTCCTGCGCAAATGCCCAAATCATGAGCTCCGGCTGTGGAACATCGTGGAGACCTTCTACTTCGCCATTGAGCCCAACCATCCGGCGATGATTGACGCTGCTGCAAGAGGAACCCTGATGAACCACACGCCCGAGGAAGCTCTCAGAATTCTGCAAGACACCGCGTCCCACAACACATTCTGGACTGCGGGGAGAAATGCGCGTAAAAGCGCTCGGGGACTATTCGTGGTGGATTCACTACCTCCCGCTGCTGCGCCCGCGTCTAACATTACATGTGAAGGATGTGGAGGCGGTGGTCACCACTCATACGAGTGTCCAGGTAGCGAGCCATTAGGTGAGTTCTCCCAGCTTTGTTTAAATGAATCTGTAAATTTCGTTGGAAATCAAGCTAGGGGGGCACCCTACGGAAATTCTTATAACCCGGGTGTGAGAAATCACCCCAATTTTTCATGGAACCAAAATGCTGCAGGCCAATGATGGCAACTGGGCCAGCATCAATACGATGCTCAAGCGTCCGGAAGTCAACCAAGGCCGCCTCAGCCGGGTTATAATCAAGGTGCCCCAGTCCCTAAGAAAAGTAATCTGGAAGAGTTGATGGAAAAGTTTATGTAAATCGCCAACACTAATATGGTGAACCAAATCGCGTCCATGCGTAACTTGGAGATGCAAGTGGGCCAACTAGCTCAAGTGCTAACCGAGCATGCGCAAGGAACCCTTCCCAGTAATACTGAAAAAAATCCAATTAACCAAGGGAAGAGTCTCTCCGACGCGAGAGTTGGTGAACTAAGTGAGTTGGTAGTCTCATGTTCCATTAACAATATCGAAACGGCAGCCCTATGTGATTCCGGTTCATCTCGCAACGTCCTCGCTTTGCAGGATGTTGCTAAACTGCAACTTAAAATGGATACGGATGAACGGAAGTCACTAGTGCTTGCTAATGGGACTGTAGTTAAGGTTGAGGGAGAAGTCAGGAATGTGGAAGTTACAATCGAGGGGACGGTAGTTGTTGCCGACTTCAAAGTCTTGGGACCAAGTCTGAATCAATCCATTCCCATCTTGGGAGTACCGTTCTTAAAAGAGAGCGGTGCCACCTTAGACTTTTCTAAGGGGTGTGTTGTCTTACCCTGTAAGGTGACACCCTCCACTTGCCCCAAGATTTTATCTGAAGCAGTAATTCACTCTCCCCTTATTTTTACTAAGGAACCATCTAGTGATGCAGAAGCCGAGAAAAGAACAGGATCGCTAGAAGGAGCAAAGAAAGAAGAGAAGTTGGAAGTTGTGACGGAAGAGGGGAAGATGGCAAAAGACAGCACTGAGACCAGAATGTGGAATGACGAGGGAGAAGGCGGAACAAAGCGCCTTATGAAAATTTGTCCAAGTCAAAATGACAAATGTAAACATTTTAAGCAGGTCCATTGGGCTGACCCGGTTGCCACGGCGGCAACAGAAGTGAAGCCACCCACCACCAAGGCGGGAAATTCTGCCAGTTATCAACGTTGGCACTCTCCAACTGTGGAGAAGCTGAGGCAAGAAAAAGTGCTGCGTGAAGCACGCTCTTTTGCCCTCCAGCGCGAGAAGGAAGAGGTTAGGGGCAAGGGGGAGACATCCTCCTTGGGCCCTAAAGCCTTCACCTCTCTCCCATCTCGCGTAGCTGGGAAGAACCACCACAAATCAGCATACAACTGATGCGTGATGGGGTCTTGGGGTTGTGATTATGCTGCTTCTTCGGTCTGATTTTGTACTCTATTTTGTCTCTTTGTTGTGTTGGTCGTTCTTATTTTAGTTTGGAACAATCTCTTTAACTGCTGTTATCGAACTTTAATACAGGTATTTGGTACACCTTGAAGGACGTTAAACAAAAGGGCTTCTTGGGAGACATCCCATGGGAGCCACCCAGTTCTGTCTGCTTTTTAATTCCTTTTATGCACTACTATTTCTGTTTTGCTAACATTGTAGGCGGATGCTCTCTTGTGGAGGATGAGGAAAGTATGAAAAATATTAATGTTGGAACTACCGCACTTCTGGCATGCTCTTTTATGAGCATAGGTCAACTCTACCCCTCTCTTACTTATTTCTGAATTGGTTATTTTAGTTAGTTTTGATCAAGTCTGGTGGAGAGAGTGATCGGTGCACGTGCACACACTTTGCATGGCATGTTAGAATGTGATGAGTTAGGATTTGTATTTTGTTGCACATATTGCATACACTTGCACCTAGTTCACGCGCACTTGATCACGCGTACTTATTGGGTATCACTGCGAGGTTCCCCGCTCGTAAGAATTGGATTATTAGCGTATGAGTGAGGAGTAGAGAAAAATGTTGACTCGAGTAGTGCTCTAGTCAAGTGCTCCCGTCACGCCTAGAAATTCAATTAGAGTAGAATTAAATTCAGAGTTATAATTTAATTATTTCTATTATAGTAGCTGCAATTTATTTTACTTTAGTGGTGAATCCGGTGAATCCAATGGTAGCATAAGGTCGAGTGTAGCTAGACTAGTAGTAGCTTATTACTAAGGTCGGAAGGAAGGACAACCTTTCTCGGTGGCTAGAACTTGCACTAGGAGACTCTCGAAACGATTGCGTTGAAGTACTCGTCATAAAATGTGATATAGGCAATTTCTTGATCTGGTTGTGCTTTTGAAATCCTTACCTACATAATCACCGTTGCAAGCCCACTTGAGCCTGCCCTTCCTCCTTGTTTAGCTCCACTATAATTTAACCAAAGCCATACGGCCGAACCTATTTTCACACCAACCTTTGAGCTGATAGAAATTTCTTTTTCAATCGCATTTGGTGTCATCTTTGTTGTGTATGGCAATTTTGAATTAGCTAAAGGAGCCGTTTTATTGTACTTTCAAATGTCATTTTGTCAATGAGAGAAAAGAAAAGAAAAGAAAAGAAAAGAAAAAAAAAGTGGTGCAAAAAAATAATATTCTCTCTGCAAATTCAATTTATATTTGGCTTAGCACGCACCTAGTGTTCAGTTGAAGTCTGGGGGTGTTGTGTAATTCTTGAAAATTTTGTTTTGGTGATTGTAATTCTCTTGAGTGCTCAGGTTGTGTTGAATGCGTTTCCCATCGTCCTTCTACTTACCTAGCCTATACTCAACCTAAGACCAATTCTAACCCATAAGTCCTATTTTTTTAGATACGAGTCGTCTCATGCAGTAGAGAGAGTGCGAACGTGCAAGCCTATGGACACCGACTTTGATAGATTTCTTAGGAGTTTGTCCCGAGCTTCGATTTGAGTAATGCTCTGCTCATTAGTCAGGCTATTTTCACTTTTGCACGACCGAAATATTCACCAGGACTCACCATCCAAGTAAAATAAATTTCAAACTACTGTTCTAGAAATAGTTAGATATAATCTTGAGTTTAATTCTGTTCTAATGTATTTCTATGCACGTGCGCATGCGACTTCGCATTGGTCTCTACCGCTCACACTCACGCTAACATCCAATTGTTCCGACAGGAGGGCTGAGTATTTTGCCCGAGACGTGCAAATGGTTAAGTCTGGGGGTGTGATGAGTCCCATTTATATATATATTTATGGACTCATCTGGGCCGATTATCTTGTCTTTGCACCACACTTTATGCACATTTTCATTCATATTCACTATTCCCCGCTAGGTGCACTATTAGGCCCATTTCGGTGTGCAATTGCGTTCCTTGTTATTGGGGGTAAGCACATGCTGCTCCCCTTCCATTTCTCTATGTTTATCTGGTGCTGGAGGTGTATTCCCAGCTTGTTTATCTTGTGTGCAGGTGGCCGGATTGACTTGTATGCAGTTTTCTCCCAGATTTCATAACTTGTGAAACGCACGGTCGTGCATTTTCCTTGACGCACGGTCTGTTGCGGTCGTGCGATCTCATTTGGGCAGAAAACTGGCGATCCGAGTTTACTCGTGCATTTTGATGCACGGTCGGAATCATCTGTGGGTGAGTAAAACGCACGGTCTCCTATTTCTTCTGTTTTAAGACGTATCTGAATTTGTCCGTGCGTTTTGACGCACGGACGGATTTGCCCGTGCGTGAGTAAATCTCACGGGCGACGTAGATTCGTCTCAACGCCAATTTTATAATTAATTAACGCACGGTCTGCGCACGGTCGTGCGTTCGACCGTGCGTGACCATTTTTCTGCCTGTTTAGTATTTAAACAAGAATTGTTGCTGCCATTGGCGTGACGGGAGAGAGCTCGATCCCCCTCGCGGGAAAGACTGGGAATCCCGCCATTTTCACCCTTTCCACTGGAGGAGGCAAGAGGAGACCATCTCCGGTGATCTCCTTCATCATCCTTCCATCCGAGAGCGTTTGCAAGCTTCCGCCGCCGCTAGCTCAAGCATTCCTCGCCGAGGAGACCATAGAAGCACTGAAGATCGTTGGAGCGGTGACAGCCTCCTTCGAGTTAGCACGCCATCTGAGGGCCGAGCCCGGAGAGAGCCTGACAACCTCTTATTCCGGTCGTGAACCCAAGACGCGGTGACATCTTCTTTGTGGTCCTCTCTAACCCTTAATGCTTGTACTTGTTTATGTGTTGTATGAATGCTTGTTAAGATTTATCTTAAGGATTATTGCTTGTGTTCATATCCAATGTTGATGCGGTGGCAAGAATAGCCCTTGTTTGTTGTTGTGATAGCCTAGGCTGCTTATGTGTGAAGCCACTTAGCGATTGCTAGTGGTGATGTTTGCGAAGAGGTGAGTACGACCCTCACGAAAACCGCACTGTGGCCACTCCAACCGCTTACCGAAGCGCGGCATCGCGGCCGCTATACTCAGCCACACGTTGCGAAGCAGTGCTTTTCGACCCGCATTTCTTTTCATTCTGCAATAGCTTAGGAACCCAAATCACAACCTCCCTTTATTTCTTATTAATCCTTTTAACTGATTTCCTGGTTTGAGCAAATCGTACTACCCAACTTGCGGTCCTTTGAGAACCTTATTCAGGGAGTTCCTCCCTATTTTATTACTTGAGCGACCGGTGCACTGCCGTCGTATCGCATTTCGTGCTTGCTAATTAGCAGTACCGAAATAACGCATCAATCACGTCCTAGTATGATGCAGCAGTCACGAAAACAAAATCTTCAACATTTAGTATACTGTAAGGACTCATTCACTTACCAATCTCCAACATTGAAAACAGGCAAAATCCCCATACTCGACAGGATACCCAACTCATAAGAATTTTCTCCAATTCATTTCAGCACATTGTAAGGACTCATTCGCTTAGCATTTAATTTTCGATCAGTCCCCATGGGGAACCTCTCAGCACATATACAAATGAACACATGTTCTCCTTTTTTGAAGCTTAACAATCTCCTGTGGCTATCATCATAATATTTATAAATAATTTTATTGCAAGTAGTTCACGTTGGATAGACTCATGTTTGCTACACAATGATAATGAATCAGGGTCGACATACATAACAGATATCCTACACAAAGGCTCTATAGTCCTCCGGGTTTCATTCTAGAGGGGCACATGATCAGGGAGTTCAGTGGGTGTGATGTAAGAAAATTCATCGTGAGTGCGATGATCATTTAAATAATCACCCGAGAAGTCAGCACAAATGATGATGAAATTTATTCCCAGGCTATCAAGCTCTCCCTCCCTCTCTCTCGACTGACTCATAGATGGTGGACATGTATCTAAACAGTGGTAACATATCTGGAGGCTCTTTTGGTGGAGTGTAGAAATACTCGCCGAGTGTGAAATAAACACCCAGAAGGCTATGCGAGACCTTGGCATTGAGATACCACTCCATGATGTGTAGAATGCCTCCATGAAGTGGAAACTCATTAAGTGGCTCACTAGGAGGGGTATAATGAAATTCGTGGCTAATATGATGCAGGACGTCGGGGCATCGACCACACCCCGTCGCATCACACCATCTAGCGGACCACGACCAAGCACGCCTGCCAGAAGGACTGTAGCCCAGACACCCCAACCTGTCTCTGCGCCTGTTCTTAGCGCGGCGGGTTGTTGAGGCTGTGGCTCGATCCCCGGACCTCCTTGATAAGAACCTCTCCTAACAGGCCTTATCACCAATTGACATGCAGGTCAATTTGTGACAAGGCCTGTTAGGAAAGGTTCTTATCAAGGAGGTCTGGGATTCGAGCCCCAGCCTCAACAACCCACCACGCTGAGAACAAGCGCGGAGACGGGTTGGGGTTCCTGGACTGCAGTCCTTCTGGCAGGCGTGCTAGGTCGTGGTCCGCTAGCTAGTGTGATGCCACAGGGTGCGGTCGGGGCCCCGACATCCTGCATCAAAAAAGTGCACCTCAGGTCAGTTGGTGATAAGGCCGGCTAGGAGAGGTTCTTATCAAGGAGGTCTGGGGTTCAAGCCCCAGCCTCAACAACCAGCCATTCTGAGAACAGGCGCAGAGACGAGTTGGGATGCTTGGGCTACAGTCCTTCTGGCAGGCGTGCTTGGTCGTGGTCCGCTAGATGGTGTGATGCCACGGGGTGCGGTCGGGGCCCCGACGCCCTACATTAAAATGTGACGAGTACCAATATAGGTTATTAAGTTATCAGGAGTGACCTTAAATGTAAGAGGACCCATTATTGAGTACACAACACTAGATTTGAGAATCTCATAAATGGGGTGACTCAGAGATCTGACTAGAAAAGGTGTCAAGAATCTTGTACTAAAAATGAATCACTCATCAAAATCTCATCCTCATTAGGGCATGGTGGTTCAACATGAGGCTCAATAGTGGGATTTCCAAAGAACCCCTCAACAGGGTGATGGATACAAACCACCGCAAGGGGTTGTATTCCCAACGTGGGATGGGATGGTCACCAAGAGGTCAACACTAGGATCTCGGCTCCTAGTAGTAATGTCGAGGACCAGCTTTATAGCCATAGGGGACACTAGGCCTAAGTGAGGTGTGGACAAGGGATATACCAACACTGCGTCACTGGGACATTTATCCTTGCTCTCGTGACCAAGTTCACTAATCATACCAGTGTCACTCTCCACTGGTATCACATGATTAGGATCAAACTCGACTCCAAAATCAACTAGGCAATGAATCTCCTTAAGATGAGAGGAATCAAAATCTATTGATGGGTCTCTCATGTCCGTGGGTACTACTGGACACATTAGTGGCTTGACCTAAATCCTTAAGTTTTTTTCCTATGGGTTCTCTTTGAGGAATTCTTTATGTCATTAAAATGAGCATCCAAGCGATCAAATTGTTCAGTAACCCATTGTTGATTTGTAAGTTGCGTTGATTTGTAAGATGGGGCTGTTATTTTAAGCAATAGATATCACGACGCATTAAAGTTTTCGTCAGGTGGTAGCATGATAAATCCTCGCTCCAAATATGATATTGCATGCTCCATTTAGCTGTCAATGATTTATGTGATTTCCATAGTTACCTTAAGGTTACCTGATAACTTCCCAAAATAGAAGTTATTTGGTCTATGAATAACACATTTTGCACTATGAAATGATGAATATTAATATGAAACTTGGATATAATAAACTTAATTAATTATAAATTACAAAGTAATTATTTCATGGTGATTCTGCTTAAATTCGAGTTTAATATGCAGGAATTAAATGAGTGCTCAGGATGGAAAGAAAAGAAATGGAGGAATAATTAATGCAGGTGGATTTGTCGCAACAAGGTTACAACAAGGTTACAACAAACGGGGGCTGCAAACATGACATAAATGGTGCGACTATTTAAAACCATATGATGAGGTGGCAACAGTTATGCACAGGCGGACAGCTGGCTGGAGACGGAATTAGAAGGCTGATTATGTGATTCTAAAGAGGAGAATTAAATATAGAAGATGACGGTTACAAGAATTGAAAACCGGGAAGTTACGTAATTTGAATTATAAAATAGAGGGAAGGGAGAGCAATGGGGAGAACGAAATTGAGGGAGAATGAAATTGAGGAGAAAAGAAAAGATATTTTTGGCAAGGAGAATTCTTACTACTTGGAGAGCCGAACCATTCCAATCCGGGAGAGAGATATTGCAACTTTGGAATGAAAAACTTACCTTCTTCAACCATGTCTTTGAGCATGTCTTGTAAGGATGTTCTTATTTGTTATTTTATTCCAATTAGCATGAACTAAAATCTGTAGCTTTGTGCGTGGAAAAATACTTTGTCTTTTGTGATATGTATTAGAACACAATTCTGTTAAATTATTTACTTCAATTATTTGTCCGTTTTAAGTGTGCGATTACATTTTGAAGATTTTGTGTCAAGCTTTGTATATCTCTTTGGAGTGTATTCATAAATCGAGAGAGGAGTTGCACACAAGGTTATACAAACCATTTTCTTATGTGGAATAAATCGAGAGAGGAACCACATAAATTTTTAACCAAAAATTCTTCATCCAAATACTGCGCCGCGAAATTTGAGAGAGGAGTGACGAAAGTAATTCACATGTTCTAATTTAATCATTGGAAGTAGAAAGAGATTTCACTTTCTTCATGATTAGTTGCTGTGTACGGATTTCGGAGACCGAGAGGTAATGAGTCCTACATTTAATTAACGTCAGGAGAATAATTTTACAAATATTTAATTAAATCTTTTGAAATTTCATATCACATAGACTTAAGAAATCCACATGCAAAGCCTTCTCTAAAAATTGGTATTTCTCAAAAATAAAAAAAAACCCATTGAATTAATTAATTAAAGTTATTTTCCTATTTTAATTTTTCTCCACGCAACCAACTTTTGAATTATTTACTTGGATTCAAAGAAAAGGATAATATTAGTACTTGTAAACGTTAAATTAACACTTCCCTGTGGAGATGATCTTACTTACACTTTATTACTTGAATCGGCACGTGCACTTGCGTAACACTCATTTTCACCGTATCAAGTTTTTGGCGCCGTTGCCGGAGAGGTGTACTAATTTAGCATTTTCTTGCTATATTAGTAAATCCTTAGTAATTAGAGCTCAAGTACTATTTTTGTTTTATTTCATTGTTTGTCTGTTTTACTTATTTTAATTGCATTACTTTAGTTTATGTCCAGATTTCGGCCTATTGAATTATTCCCGCTAAATTTAGAAATTGAGCGTGAGTGTAGGCAAAATAGAAGAGCTTTTCTCTTAGAGCATTCTAGTCATATCCTACTATAAACCCAAACGGTTTAAATAATGGGAATGCGAATGGTCATGATGGTCATGATCATGGGGGTCAGGTGGACCCTAATGGTCAAGTCGAACACAATGGTCATAATGTTCAAAACGCTGCACCGCGAATGACTTGTCGAGACTATAACGCACCGTTAAGAGGAGGTTTGCAATTTAGTATAGCGCGACCCACAATCTCCGCTAATAATTTTAAAATAGACTCTACCACAATGCAACTAGTACAACATAACAAGTTTGGGGGTCTTAATCATGAAAATTCAAACGCTCATTTAAGAACATTCTTAGAAATCTGTGATATGTACAAGGTAAACGGGGCTTCGGATGAAGCTATTCAATTGAGGTTATTCCCATTTTCTTTGGAGGGTCGGGCTAAAGATTGGCTTAACTCTCTACCTCCTGGTTCCATCACTACGTGGGATCAATTGGAAGAGGAATTTCTGAATAAATATTTTCCACCTTCTAAAATAGCTAAGTTGGTTAGAGACATCACCACTTTTGTCCAAAATCATGGTGAAACACTTTATGAAGCATGGGAAAGGTTTAAAGAAATGCTTAGGAAGTGTCCACAGCACGGGATGGCCCAACACCAACAAGTCACAATTTTTTATAACGGGTTACAAACCACTACGATGATCCTAGTTGATGGAGCTGCGGGAGGGTCTTTATTAAAGAAATATCCAGAAGATGCTTTTGAAATTTTAGAAGATCTTACTTCCAACAATTACTAAGAATTAGAAAGGCAAGGTAATAACCATCCAACCGGTATTCATCAAGTAGATCAAATCACTTCGTTAGCAGCTCAAATGGCCACGCAATTTAATTTAATAAATAAGAGGTTAGATTCTTTATCTACCCCTTCAACAAGTGTGCCAATGACAGTGGAACAATTAAACCAAGTAACTGAAGAAGTACATTATCTTGGAGGCCAACAAAGGCAAGGACCTTCAAATTTCGGAAATCATTATAATCCAGAGTGGCGAAATCATCCCAATTTTTCTTGGAAAAATTCACAAAATGCAATTCAACCACCAGGTTTCAATCAAAACATTAATTTTACACCAACCCATATGCATAATCAATAAACCAATAATAGGAAATTTACTGATGAGTATATTATAGGTTTGTTTCAAAAGAATGACTCTAGGATGGGTGGTATTGAGTCTTCACTCCGATCTTTAGAATCCACAATTGGCCAATTGGCCAATGCTTTAAATCAAAGAATAATAGGATCGCTACCATCTGACACCACACTTAATCCAACAAGGGAAGAGCCAAATAATCATTGTAAAGCTATTGCATTAAGGAGTGGGGTAGAGATCTCAAGTGGGGATGGATTGCTAGAGAAGTTAAGGGAGGAAGAGGCAAGAGAAAATACGATTAGGAGAGAAGAGTCTATAGAAGTTAAGGAGCCGGAGGAAGTGGAAGTAGATCTACATAATAATAAAAAGAAAGAAATTATTTACCCTCCTCCACCTTTTCCATCTAGATTAAATAAAACAAAACTTGACAAACAATTTCAAAAATTTATGGAAATTTTTAAGAAGCTTACAATTAATATTCCATTTGCCGAGGCATTAGAGCAAATGCCTATTTATGTCAAGTTTATGAAAGATATTTTATCTAAGAAAAGAAAATTTCTAGATAGAGAAATAGTTGCATTAATGGAAGAGTGTAGTGCAATTTTGCAAAAGAAATTGCCTCAAAAACTAAAGGACCCCGGTAGTTTTACCATACATTGTTCCATAGGAGTGAAATTTGTCGGGAGAGCATTATGTGATTTAGGTGCGAGCATCAATTTAATGCCCTTATCTATTTATACAAAGTTAGGTCTAGGAGAGATAGCTCCAACAACTCTTACTCTCCAATTAGCCTATAGGACTTTAGCATTCCCTAAGGGAATAGTTGAGGATGTATTGGTTAAGGTGAAGAAATTTATTTTTCCGACCGATTTTGTAGTGTTGGACATGGAAGAGGATAAGGATGTGCCCATAATCTTAGGGAGGCCATTTTTAGCAACCGGAAGAACTTTAATTGACGTACAAAAAGGGGAGTTAACAATGAGAGTTAATGAAGAGAAAGTAACATTCAATATCCTAAAAGCTATGAAATTTCCAAATGAAAAAGAAGATTGTTACTCTATTGAAGAAGTGAAGTTTAAAAATCAATTAATTAAGGGTAATGAAGATGATCTAGAACAAAGACTTCTCACAATTTTGACAAATGAAGAGGGATGATGATTTAGAATTGGATGAATGTGTGAAAGTCTTAGAATCCCATTATAAATTGCCTATCTTTAGGAGTTTTGAATCTATAACTAGGTCAAGTGAACCAAAAATTATGAAACCCTCAATTATTGAACCTCCAACTTTAGATTTGAAACCTCTTCCGGAACATCTTAAATATGCTTTTCTTGGAGAAGAAAATACTCTTCCGGTAATAATTGATGCATCATTAAAATTTGAAGATGAAGAAAAACTACTTCTTGTTTTGAAAGAATTTAAGAAGGCCATGGGATGGACTATAACAGACATTAGTGGCATTAGCCCCTCGATTTGTATGCATAAAATAATATTAGAAGATGAGGCTAAAGGGTCAATTGAACATCAACGTAGGCTTAGTCCACCCATGAAAAAAGTAGTTATGAATGAGATAATAAAATGGCTAGATGCAGGAATTATTTACCCTATTTTGGATAGCAAGTGGGTGAGTCCGGTACAATGTGTACCGAAGAAGGGAGGAATTACGGTGGTGAAAAATGATAACAACGAGTTGATACCAACTAGGTCGGTTACCGGTTGGAGAATATGTATGGATTATAGAAAACTAAATAAATCAACTCGGAATGATCATTTTCCACTACCTTTTATTGATCAAGTACTTGACAAGTTGGCGGGTAATGATTATTTTTGTTTCTTGGACGGATATTCTGGTTATAATCAGATTATGGTTGCTCCGGAAGATCAATAAAAGACCACATTTACATGTCCTTATGGTACGTTTGCATTTCGCAAAATGCCATTTGTATTATGTAATGCACCCGCCACTTTTCAAAGGTGCATGATATCTATTTTTACTGATTTAATGGATGAAGGAATAGAGGTGTTTATGGATGATTTTTCTGTGTTTGGGAAGTCATTTGATTGTTGTTTGGAAGTTCTTAGGAAGGTATTAACAAGATGTGTTGAGACAAATTTAGTGCTAAATTGGGAGAAGTGTCATTTCATGGTGAGAGAGGGAATTGTCTTAGGCCATAAAGTATCAAGCAAGGGTTTGGAGGTAGATCGGGCTAAAATAGAAGTTATTGAAAAGCTTCCTCCTCCTAAGAATGTCAAGGGCATTCGTAGCTTTTTAGGTCATGCGGGGTTCTATAGGAGGTTTATTAAAGATTTCTCTAAAGTATCAAAACCTTTATGTAACTTGTTAGAAAAAGACACTCCCTTTATATTTGATGACCACTGTTTGCACGCTATTGACACATTAAAACACAAGTTAGTTTCTTCACCTATTGTCACAACACCGGATTGGTCATTACCTTTTGTTCTTATGTGTGATGCTAGTGATTATGCCGTAGGAGTTGTTTTAGGACAAATCCGGGATAGAATTTTTCATACTATATATTATGCTAGCAAAACACTTATTGATGCACAAATAAACTACACTACAACCAAGAAGGAACTCTTAGCCATAATGTTTGCATTTGATAAATTCCGTTCTTATTTAATAAATTCTAAAGTGATAGTTTATACGGACCACTCGGCTATCAAATAATTGGTAGAGAAAAAAGATGCTAAACCCCGTCTTATTAGATGGGTGCTACTATTACAAGAGTTTGATATAGAAATTAAGGACCATAAGGGGGCTGAAAATCAAGTGGCCGACCACCTATCAAGGTTAGAATAAGAATGTGAAAAGAATAGCCAAGTAGAGATTAAGGAAAACTTTCCGGATGAGTATATTCTTGCAATTACTAGTGATAATACTCCATGGTATGCTGATTTTGTAAATTATATTGTTAGTAATATTTTACCACCAGATTTAAGTTTTCAACAAAGGAAGAGATTCCTTCATTTAGTGAAATCTTATTTATGGGATGCACCACATTTATTTAAAATTTGTGCCGATCAAATGATTCGTAGATGTGTCCCCGAAATAGAAGTCCCAAGTATCCTTCACAAATGTCATGCATCTCCTTATGGAGGACATTTTCAAGGACTTAGGACGGCTATGAAGGTCTTAGAAGCTGGATTCTATTGACCAAATTTATTTAGGGACTCCCATGAATTTGTAAAACAATGTCATAAGTGCCAACACACCGGTAATATGAATAGAGGAGCGAGTATGCCCCTTAATAACATCATAGAAGTTGAGATATTTGATGTTTGGGGAATAGATTTTATGGGTCCATTTATGAATTCAAATGGACATCTTTACATTCTACTAGCGGTTGATTATGTTAGCAAATGGGTGGAGGCAATTCCAACTCAAAAGTGTGATGCAAAATCCGTACTAAAATTTCTAAAGTCACATATTTTTAGTAGGTTCGGCACACCAAGGGCTATCATTAGTGATGGGGGGCACACTTTTGCAATTATCATTTTAAATCCTTGTTAAATAAATATGGGATACACATAAAGTTGCCTTATCTTACCACCCCCAAACCAATGGTTTGGCCGAAGTTTCAAATAGAGAAATTAAATCAATCTTAGAAAAGATAGTGAGTGCAACCCGTAAGGATTGGTCACACAAGTTGAATGATTCACTTTGGGCTTATAGGACTTCATTCAAAACACCTATAGGGTTGACTCCATATCGGATGATATTTGGTAAGGCATGCCACTTACCGGTTGAGCTAGAGCATAGAGCTTTTTGGGCAATTAAGAAATTGAATTTTGATTTTAATAATGCAGATAAAAATCGTTTAGCCCAAATAAATGAACTCGATGAAATACGATTTCATGCATATGAGAATCATAAGCTCTATAAAGAAAGGACGAAGAAATGGCATGACGCTAGGATTTCACCTAAGGAATTCCGGGAAGGACAATTAGTATTATTATATAATTCAAGGTTGAGATTATTCCTGGGTAAACTAAAATCTAGGTGGTCGGGACCATTTCGTGTAACAAAGGTACACCCATATGGGGTTGTGACCATACAAAATGAGAAAGACAAATCTGAATTTAAAGTCAATGGGCAACGCCTTAAGATATATTTCCAATAAAATGAGCAATGTGAGGCGGTGGTAACCATATTAGCATAAACACTATCATTAGGTCCTGCCGGGACTTTAAATTAGGCGCTGGATGGGAGGCAACCCAATAAAATGTAGAATAGGAAGCTATTTTTAATTTTTAATATAATTTCTTTGCATAATTACTTTTTTTGTTTGAACCATATATGTGTTTTGATTGCTAATTTCTACATTATTCTGCTGGGTTGGTTATGTTTTTCTGAACGAATATTGTTGTGAAGCTAGGACCCACATGTGGCTACTTATGGTTGATCATTATGCTGCTGAATATTATATTTTGATTGGGATATTGCTATGCATGTATTGTTTTTGGTGAGTTTATGTTGTAGGAAAATGAGACATGCCGAGCCCAAGGTCATCTACTACATGGAGCTTGGAGCTAGTTGAATGGATCCAACATACTCCTATGTTTGGAAGGGGAGTATTTTGTTCAATTTATATCGTTATATGAATAGATCTGTTTTAACTTGAGGGCAAGTTAGATTCTAAAGTGTGGGGGTGGGTAGGTTATATTTGATAACCTTTGTCACTATAAAATTTTACCACCCCATTATTTTCATAAGTAGTAAGGATAATTATTTTGCCAAATGAATGTATATTTATTTTCCAAAGTTAGGGAATAATGTTAGTATTCTTTTGAAAAATTCGTTGAACGCTACTTCTCTTTATTTCATGAGCTCTAAAACAAGTTGTATATATTTTAAATTTCAATAAAAATTAAATTCAAAAGTAGTCAAGAGCAAAATAAGCATTGTTTAGTCCAAAGCAATAATGAACTAGTAAATATCATTTTGTGGATTTTCTCAAGTGACATCCATGCTAGTGTGTTAAATCATGAAAAAAATGATAAAAAAGAGAGAAATTGTTTATGGTGATATGTGGCCTGGATATTTGCTTGCTTACTTAGAATGATCCCTGCTCTGTGAATATATGTTAAAAAAAAGAGAGAACATCTCATAATGATATGTGGCCTAAACATGCATATGTTTGGAATGATCCCTATTATGATGATATATATATATAAAAAGAAAAAAAATTAGTACCATAGTGATACGTGGCCTAAGTAAGCACTCAAATATTTGGAAAGATCCCTATCATGAGTACATAAAAAAGTAATAAATGAGTGCCTTCATGACCTAAGCACTAGGGGATTGTTGCTTTTTGAAAATCCTTTCTCATTTGTTATAAAAGATCATATTGTTGAGAATCCTTTCCATTCCTTATTTTTACTAAATTATTGTTGTAATGGACTAATCATGGTTATTAGCATTGTTCTACTCAGAATTTTTTTTATAGATGTTTAAATGTATTAATTTGGATAGGAACGATTGATTTAAAAGAGAATCGCACACACACACTATGTGAAGTCTCATTTAAACATTATTCCCACTATTTCCCTAACTTACTAAAATATGTTTATTTGGCAAATTATACAATGTTGTTGCTTGCTTAGCCTCCTTTTATTATAAATCTTGAGCATGCAAGCTCATATGAATCAAAAATTTTGTATGTAGTTTTGCTAGGGGCTAACAAAAAGCTAAGTTTGGGGGTGTGATAACTTCCCAAAATAGAAGTTATTTGGTCTATGAATAACACATTTTGCACTATGAAATGATGAATATTAATATGAAACTTGGATATAATAAACTTAATTAATTATAAATTACAAAGTAATTATTTCATGGTGATTCTGCTTAAATTCGAGTTTAATATGCAGGAATTAAATGAGTGCTCAGGATGGAAAGAAAAGAAATGGAGGAATAATTAATGCAGGCGGATTTGTCGCAACAAGGTTACAACAAGGTTACAACAAGCGGGGGCTGCAAACATGGCATAAATGGCGCGACAATTTAAAACCATATGATGAGGTGGTAGCAGTTATGC
Organism: Dactylorhiza incarnata; assembly: GCA_033032865.1. Classification (NCBI taxonomy): domain Eukaryota; kingdom Viridiplantae; phylum Streptophyta; class Magnoliopsida; order Asparagales; family Orchidaceae; genus Dactylorhiza; species Dactylorhiza incarnata. Next base: position 98,401 of record JAWHQI010000915.1, on the reverse strand, counting down.
ACAGGCGGACAGCTGGCTGGAGACGGAATTAGAAGGCTGATTATGTGATTCTAAAGAGGAGAATTAAATATAGAAGATGGCGGTTACAAGAATTGAAAACTGGGAAGTTACGTAATTTGAATTATAGAATAGAGGGAAGGGAGAGCAATGAGGAGAACGGAATTGAGGGAGAATGAAATTGAGGAGAAAAGAAAAGATATTTTCGGCAAGGAGAATTCTTCCTACTTGGAGAGCCGAACCATTCCAATCCGGGAGAGAGATATTACAACTTTGGAATGAAAAACTTACCTTCTTCAACCATGTCTTTGAGCATGTCTTGTAAGGATGTTCTTATTTGTTATTTTATTCCAATTAGCATGAACTAAAATCTGTAGCTTTGTGCGTGGAAAAATACTTTGTCTTTTGTGATATGTATTAGAACACAATTCTGTTAAATTATTTGCTTCAATTATTTGTCCGTTTTAAGTGTGCGATTACATTTTGAAGATTTTGTGTCAAGCTTTGTATATCTCTTTGGAGTGTATTCATAAATCGAGAGAGGAGTTGCACGCAAGGTTATACAAACCATTTTCTTATGTGGAATAAATCGAGAGGGATTTTTAACCAAAAATTCTTCATCCAAATACTGCGTCGCGAAATTCGAGAGAGGAGTGACGAAAGTAATTCGCATATTCTAATTTAATCATTGGAAGTAGAAAGAGATTTCACTTTCTTCATGATTAGTCGCTGTGTACGGATTTCGGAGACCGAGAGGTAATGAGTCCGACATTTAATTTGCGCCAGGAGAATAATTTTACAAATATTTAATTAAATCTTTTGAAATTTCATATCACATAGACTTAGGAAATCCACATGCAAAGCCTTCTCTAAAAATTGGTATTTCTCAAAAATAAAAAAAAACCATTGAATTAATTAATTAAAGTTATTTTCCTATTTTAATTTTTCTTCACGCAACCAACTTTTGAATTATTTACTTGGATTCAAAGAAAAGGATAATATTAGTACTTGTAAGCATTAAATTAACACTTCCCTGTGGAGACGATCTTATTTACACTTTATTACTCGAATCGGCACGTGTACTTGCGTAGCACTCATTTTCACCGTATCATTACCTCTGCGCAATAGACCTATTGTCCCGTGGAAATACTTTACATAATAAGCTCCTCACTCCCATAAATTCCCTTTGAATTTCTCCTTACCAGCTAATCATTATGGAATAAAGGTTATCTCCACTGGTAAGTCCTACCGCCGCGTGGTAGGAGGCAATTCAGTCGAATTCTCTAATTTAGTGTACCGATCGTATTCCAATGTACTTCTCTCTAATTTACTTATAGATCCTGCACACTATAAACACAATCCAATGTATATCAAATTTATATTAGGATTTGTTATTCTCAAACCAAGAGATGCAGAACCGATGTTCCAATAAACTCTCTTTTGATAATACCAAATCCCATGATTGAGAAATCAGTCATTTATATAAGTGCTTTATTAATAGGATTGTGTGGAAAATGCTAATCCTGAAAATATGTATTAGCATGCTCTTATGGATGTAAGTAAATACACCAACATTAAACTCTTCTTAAATATGTGCTCCCCAGAAATTTATTGTTTTGTAATTCTTCTCCCCCTAGATTTCTCAAATTGTTCTCCCCATTTTGGTATTATCAAAAGAGGGTGGAAGTGAAATATTTCATGAAATAGTGAACCATAGAAAGATAGACAATCATGATCAAGCAAATCAAAAGTATATATAGCGGATAAGTGTAAAATAGTGTATAGTGAGGAAAATATACACAAGATAATCATGAAAACATAAGAACACAACTTCATAACAAGATAATTGTGATTAACCATAGATTAAAATAAAGATACAATCATGATGAACCATAAATCATAATACAAATATAATCATGATGAACCATAGATCATAATAAAATATTAGCATTATAAACCAAGATAATGTGATTTTTGTTAAAAAGTAGTTAGGATAATCATTATAGTTCATATTGATTATGACCAACATGCAAAGTATAGTCATGAAGGGATTTAAACAATACACAGTGATATGATTTGAAACTTAAGCTTTAAAGACATTATAAAGATCTTGCTTAGTCATCTCATACTTTTACTTATTTATGTAGAAAATATGGTTTTGTGCTGATAGTGCAATTCTCGTGAGTGGAAGATTTATAAAAAAACAATGATCCATACAATTTGTGAACATTTGATAAAGTATAGAATAATAATAATCATGAAACATACAAAATGTAATGAATATACACAATCATCATCAATATGCAATGTAAAATTACTTCCATAACTTCTAAGCACAATAAAGTATAACAAATAAGGCGCTTCGTCCACACAATGCTTATTAAGACTTATCACGGAAATGAAGTATTACATCGCGGATCACATAATATTTTTTATTTTTTATTTTGGGTGATCCAATGTATCAAAGAGAAGTATAAATATAGTGTTTTTAAAGATTGTTTGCTCAAGATAATTTACAATTCAACCCAATATACTTTGCCCACGCAATGCTCATTAAGACTTATTAGAGGTACAAAGCATTGCTTGGGGGGGGGGGGGGGGGGGTCCTTATCATTTATTCATTTTTTATTTTATTATTTTTTAATGACCAAGGGCCTTGAATTTACTTGAAAGTAAATGCATTCGTAGTAAACCATAACTCTCATGAATTAATGCATGAATATCCATGGATCACATGAAGGCAATCTGATGGAGTGTAGGTAATTTAATCGTGCATATTAACTAGATGTAACATTACACTATGCATGCATGCATAGACAAGATTATAAGCAATTGTATGACTAAAAAATTAGTGTAAATGTTAATCAATGCTTTAAATAAAACATCAATCATACTTAGAGGCATACATAGTCATTATGATGCAAATTTCCTATATATGTTTTCATTGTACATCCAAGATAATTAAGCTATGCATGAATAACCAAAGTAATGTTCAATGAAGATTAAAGTGACAAAACATACATTATAGTCAATCCTTAAAAGTTATACTACTCGTGTTAGACATTTTCAATGTAGCTTACAAATAATTTTTATAGATTTTGTTTCAAATAAAAAGCAACGACATAAGTAAAGACACAGAACAATAATTTATGCATACTTTTGGTTTTTGGATTATTTTGTAATTTTATTTTGAATTTTTCATAAAAGAAAAGATGAAAAGATTAAAAACAAAAGGTGATTATGTTATACCCAAATAACAATATCGTTTAGGTAAGAAAAAATATCAGGTGACAACAAAAATATAAAGAAAGGAAGAAATACAAAATCAACAGATATGGTCGGCGATAGTACTATTGTGCAGCGATATCAAACAAAGATTTGTAAATTTATTTAAAAAAAATATGTTTTTGGAAATTTCTTTTCCATTTTTTATGGATTTGTATATTTGCTATAAGGAGTAGCTAATGTAAGCAAGAAAATAAGAAAATGTGCAAAAAATTATGGATTTTAAAATTTTAGTCTTAAATATCTAGAACGCCCAATTCCAAACGTAGTATATTGAACCATGGATCGGGGAGAGGTTTCGTAAATATATCTGCGATTTGAGATTCAGTTCCAATGAAGCTAACTTTGTTATTTTCTTTCTTAGTATGTTCCCTAATGAAATGGTGTCCAACATCTATCTATTTGGACCTAGAATGGTGGACCGAATTATTTGTCAAGTCAATTGCACTCTTTTTGTCACACCTTAACTCTACATTTTTAAAGTGCACACCAAAGTATTCTAATGTTTGATTCATACATAGTGCTTGTGCACAAAAACTATCTAGAGCAATGCATTCAGCCTCGATTATGGAGAGGGCAACATAATTTTGTTTCCAACTCGCAACTAGTGCAATCCCAAAAAATGACTTGTGCCACTAGTGCTCTTATGATCTAATGAACATCTCACATAATCAGAATGGAATAACCATGCAAAATAAAAGAGTTATTATGTGGATAATATAAACCAAGTTTAGATGTGCCTACTAGATACCTAAATATGCATTTAACCGCTTTTAAATGTGATTCTTTAGGATCAACATGAAAATGTGCACATAAGCAAATGACAAACATAATATCAGGTCTAGATGTACTCAAATATAATAATGAGCATACCATTACTCGGTATAATGTTTGATCTATTGATATTTCAGCTTCATCTTTTCCTAACTTAAGTGATGCACTCATTGGAGTATTAGCTTGTTCTAAATTTTCAAATCTAAAACATTTAAGTATGTCTTGAACATATTTACTTTGGCATATTAAAATTCCATCATGATGTGAAATTTGAAATCCAAGAAAATAAGACAACTGTCATACCAAGCTCATTTTAAATTCTTTTTGTATCACATCTATTACTTTACATAACTCTTCATTAGTAGCTCTAAAAAATTATCATCAACATAAATTTGTAAAGTATCAAGTCATCTTTTATATGTTTAATGGAGAATGCAGTATCATCACTACCCATAATACAATAAGGTTTCATTAATTTTAAGTCAATCTATTGTACCAAGCATGAGATGCTTGTTTTAATCCATAAAGCGCCTTGTCTAATTTAATAACATGATTTGGAAATTCACTATTAATAAATTCGGGGGTCCGGGGGTATTCTACATAAACTTCTTCTTTAATTATCCCATTTAGAAAGGCACTCTTAATATCTATTTGAAATAATTTAAATTGTTTGAAACTAGCAAATGCAAGAAATATTTTAATGGACTCTAAGCGTGCAATGGGTGCAAATGTTTCTTCAATTTCAACTCCCTCAATTTATGGAAATCATTGAGCTACTAACCTAGCCTTATTTTAGTGATCCCAGACTCATTATCCAAATTTTTTTTAAAAATCCATTTGACTCCAACTACTGGATGGTTAGACGGACACTCAACTAGTTTCCAAACTTTATTTCCTTCAAATTGGCTAAGTTCCTCACTTATCGCCAAAAACAAGATTCATCATTTAAAGAGGAAGACACATTCTTAGGTTCCATTTTAGATATAAATTATAAATTAGAGAAAGATTCACGCAAGGAAGAATGTGTTGTTACCCCCTTTAGATGGCTCTCCAAGCACAAGTTCCCTTGGATGGTTTTTAGAGAATTTAACACACATTGCGGCACATATGCTTGTTCTTCTTCCCTAGTTTCATCCTTGGGTTGATCCTCATCTATAAGATCCTGGTCGCAATGGGTTTGTATTCCTTTCCTGTATTAGTGCTAGGAGCTATACATGTAACAAACTCATCAAATTTCACATGAATGAATTCTTCAACCATTATAATTCTTTTATTATTAATTTATATACGTGAATAGTTAAAGAGGATCCTAAAAATATGCCTTCATCACATTTTCATTAAATTTTCCTAGATTATCTTTTGTATTCTAAAAAATAAAAGACACTATGCTTCTTTTGAAAATATAGTTCATTTGACATTAATTTCAAAATAGGGAGAAGAAAAACTTGATTTATACTATAACACGCAGTGTTAAAGGCTTCGTCCCAAGAGTGTTTAGGAAACCCATACTCCGAAAGCATAATGCATGCCAACTCTTATAGGGATCTACTTTCCTCTCCACTACCATATTTTGTTGTAGAGCGCGGGAGTGGAAAACGCATGATGGATGCCTAAACTATTGCAAAAAGTAGAAAAAAAATTATTTTCAAATTCCCCTCCATGATCTGAGTGTATGAAATTAATTTTGCATTCATGTTCATTTTGAATACGTTTACATAACTTTGTAAATTCAGAAAATGCATCTGATTTAGAGGTAACACATATAGTCCAACAATAACGTGAATAATCATTAATTAAAACATCATTGTATTTTTCACGAAGTCTAGATGTACTAACTAGACCAAAGAGATCCATATGAATTAATTATAGTGGTCTAGTGGTAGATGCTTCAGTTTACTTTTAAATGAAGCTCGTGTAAATTTTCACTTTGGCATGGGTTACATAAAGAAGATAAATTCCCATTTAGTTTTGGAAGACCACAAACCAATTTATCTTTAGATAAATTTAAAACTAGCTTGGTGCCAGAATGACAAAGTATCATATGTTAAAGTTCTAATTATTCATTCTTAGCAACAAAACATTTCATGGAAGGTAAAGTAAGATCATTAAAAGAAGTAATGTAAACATTATGTGATCTAGGTGTAGTGAGTAATACTTCATTTGTTTTACCATTAATAATTTTGCATATGTATGCTGATGATTCAAATGATATGATTAGACCTTTGTCATAGAATTGACTAATAGAAATCAAAATATATTTTAAACTTCAATAAATAAAACATTTGAAATAGAAAAAGAATCGTTACCCACTATACCAATGCCCAAGATCCTTCCTTTGCTATTATATTCAAATGTGACCAGCCAACCTATCTTTTTCTCTAGGCTAAGGAACATCTCTTTATCGCCTGTCATGTGCATGAAGCATCCTGAGTCCAAGTACTACATATCACCTTTGTCCTTATCCAGTCAACACACCTAAAACTAAATATGGAGTAAAGATCTAGATACCCAATAAGTTCCTCTCATAGAGTAGGTGGAAGCCTTAGGTACCCAGATTTTATTTAAAGCGCGCGGTCCCTTCTTCAAGAAGGAAGTAGATTCATGTTCAAACTTGATGCATTTAAAACACAAAAGAAAAGTGGAGGAGGCTACTTTCTAATTTTTAGGAGGACTCTTGTTGGAAGAGGAAGAAGTACCGGTAGATTTATTTAATTTTGTATAGGATTTTTGCTTATTTTGAGAAGTAACACTATTGTCAGTGGCAGTGGCTACCACTAGTAGTAATGTCACAAAACTATACCCCAACCTGCATTTTGCACTTCAATGATATTGGTTGGACAAAATCATGTCAAGAGATATTTTTCCAACTCTGAATTTCTGTATTCTAATGTTCAAGTCATGGATGCGGACAATTAATGCGGTGTTTTCAGATACAAGCATTATGCATCAATTTGTAAATGTCTCTTTCCCATTATCAATTTGAGCAAGAGAAGATTGTAGTTTGCTCTCTAAATTCCTCCTCTCATTAGTGAGAGTTTTGATGTTAGAGGAGGTTTTGGAGAGCAACTCTTCCAATTCTTTTATCTTGGCCAATGAGTTATCACACTCTTGACAATCAATTTTTTCCTTTCCCAATTTGATTACTTTTTTGTTAAGTTTTTTATTTTCTTTTAACAAAATTTTGTTCTCAGATTTAAACAAAATATTTGCAAGTTTTCATATATTCATAATAAAGATCGTCATAAGAGGGAGGAGGTACCTCAGTGTCGCTTTGGGCACTACAATCATCATCAAAAGGAAGTTGATGTTTTCCCATGATGCACATGTTTGCCTCCTTGTCGTGGCTAGTACTTGCGCCGATACACTCTGATCACACCTAGGCAATTGACAGATTTGCATACATTTAGGCAAGCACACATATCGTTGTTGTATATGAGTTTTTGATATATCAAGTTTTAAATTATAAACTTTATGTGTCACACATCATACGGGAATACGAGATGTTTGCATCAAGGTCATATTTTCCAAGGAATGTCATTAACTACCCTAATTCACTCCTCACTTGTTATCTTATCATATAGTTTATAGTGAATAAAATAAACATACAAAAGTGACTAAACCTAACTATGAGATTCTTTTGGAGGATAAAAATTTGACCATATAAAATATAAACATGTTAGATTATGACTATTGAATGTGTTTTTCAGATTCAGTGAGAAATGATATGTTAGACTGCTGGGCTTCCACACTACTCCGGTCTCCCTGGGTCAGATGGAACTAGAGCTCTAATTTTACAGAGGCCTACCTGAGATTTGGACAATGAGTAGGGGGCCTAATGATCATCATATTTCTATGTGAACCCCATGGTTAGGCATTCACATGTACTATTTTCCGCAACCACTTAACGGGAGAGTTTTGTTTCCTTATTCTTTCATGGAGCAATCAACATCTTTATTCAATGTGTGATCTAACGTGCCAACAATACCAAAAATCATATGACCTGAGTTGCTAAATAACATGTATAAAATCGATATTTGCAAACTACTGACTCATTCTATTATAAACACGGGTAAATCTTAGAATGATTCTTGATACCAACACTTCAAAACATTTCAATAATCAAACTAACAACTATAATGTATGGATTGTATAAACATAATCAATAGGAGAGAACCCTAAGAGAAGAGTAAAAATCAAGAGAAAAAGAAATTGAGATAAATTTCTCCCCTCATCGATCTCCTTCTTGCTTGGATTTTCCCTTACGTTGTTGTTTTCGACCTTAAGATGACTCCAAATGACTTTCTCACATAAGGTAAACGTGTTTCTTTCAGTTCCACAACCCCAAATATATAATTTAGTTAAAAACTATCAACGCGGTCTTCGGCAAATGCCCGCGTGCCAAGGTCATATGTCCTAAAAGTTGCATCTCTTCATTCTGCACGTCTTAAACTATCCAAAACTGCCAAAATAACTGCACACACTCATGTGCCTAGGCCTTGTGTCCCAAAAGTTGTGCTGCTTCATTTTGCACATCTCAAATAGTCAAAAACTACAAAAATAATGGCACATGCCCTAGGCATATGCCTGTGTTTTTGGGCACACGCCCAAGTTTCTTGGCCCATGTGCATTTTTGTCCTTCAGTAAATTTGTAGACCTTTGTGTCAGATTTCTAACGGCGCTTGGATCGCGTCATTTATATTTCGGTATTCCATTCTATTCCCAAAATGGCGGAACAGGTCTTTTTTTGGAAATTTTCTCATTTTCTGCTCCTTGATCCTAAAAATACAGAAACACGTTAAATAGCATATGAAATGTATAAAAAGAATATAATATGAGAGATTTTCCTAATGAAATATTATTTAATAATAGTATAATTTAGCACCCCCCACACTTAAGTCTTTGTTATTCCATAGCAAAGGAGGATAAAGAATAAAGGTAGAGAGTATAATATGCAAACATTATCTGGTTCAAACATAAGTATGTGCTTACCCTTCAAGTTGAAATGAAGTAAATACTAAGTAAAAATATAATCCTAGGAATAATACTTGCTTTTAGTTAAGCAAGTCTCTATGTCATTTCATCATGCATTGCTAAAAACAAAACAAATAAATTAACTGAACAAAAGAGTGAAATCCTGATTTAGATTCACTTAATAATCAAACACACAAACAAGAAAGCAACTATTTTGGGTATTTTTGGGGTGATAATAAATTGCAAGAAAACAAATAAACACAAACAAAATAAGATTAAAAAGGTCAAAGCTTTTCAAATATTAATGGTGTATGTTGGTCAATAAATTTTACACCATTTCATCCCCGACAACGACGCCAAAAACTTAAAATGCTTCGTTCACACCTAGACAATCGATAGATTTGCGTACTTTTAGGCAAACGCATGTGTCGTTGGTGTATAAGAGTTTTTGGATATATCAAGTTTTAAATATATAAACTTGATGTGTCACATATCATCCGAGAATATGAGACATTTGCATCAAGGCCATATTTCCCAAGGAATGCCATTAACTACCTTTCTTGGCTCCTCTATTGTTATCATATTATATTATATAGTTGATAGTGAATAAAATAAAGATATAAAAGTGACTAATCCAAACTATGAGATTCTTTTGGAGGATAAATATTTTACCATATAAAATATAAACATATTGGATTATGACTATTGAAAGTGTTTTTCAGATTTAGTAATGAATGTTATTCTTGACCGTTGGGATTCCACACCACTTTGGTCTCCTTGTGCGAGACATCACCGGGGTTCTGATTTTAGGGAGGTTACCTAAGATTTGGACTATGAGTAGGGAACCTAAAGATTGTTTTTATTGCTCTATGAAACCCGTGGCTAGGAATTCACATGTACTGTTTTCACAACCGCCTAGACAGGAGAGTTTTGTTTGCCTATTCTTTTAGCGAGCAATCAACCTCTTAATCCAATGTATGATCAAACTTGGCATCAATGCCCAAAATCATATGGCCTGAGTTGCTAAGTAACATGTATGCAATTGATATTTGCAAACAACCGAATCATTCTATTATAAACACCGATAAATCTTAGAATTATTCTCAATACCAATACTTCAAAATATTTCAATAATCAAACTAAGAAGTATAATGTATGGATTACATAGACAAAATCAAGAGGAGAAAACAAGAGAAGAGAAGAAATTTAGAAAGATAAAAATAGAGATAAAGTTCTTCCCTCATCGATCTCCTTCTTCCTTTGATTTTCCCTTACATTAGTTTTCAGTCTTAAGATGACTCCAAATGACTTTCTCAGAGAAGAGAAAAGTCAGTGCTATAACCCCAGGTATATAATTTTGTGAAAAACTGTCAACACAGCCTTGGGCACACACCGGTGTGCCTAGGCCGTGTGTCCCAAAAGTCGCGTATCTTCATTCTGCATGTCTCCAATTGTCCAAAACTGCAAAAATAACTGCACACGCCTTGGTCACATGCCCATGTTCCTAGGATGTGTATCCTAAAAGTTTCTCAGCTTCATTTTGTGCATCTCAAATAGTCCAAAACTACAAAAATAAAGGCACGCGCTTGTGTGTTTTTGGGCACACACCCATGTGGTCGACCTGTGTGCATATTTGGCCTTCGAAAAAATGTACACCTTTGTGTCAACAATACAACAGTGACAAGTGCTTGAATTGTATCATTCTAAGTTTTGTAGCCCATTCTACAGCCAAAATGGTAGAACTGGTCTCCTTATAAAAATTTTCTCATTTTCTGCTCCTTGATCCTGAAAATACAGAAACAAGTGAAATAACATATGAAATGTATAAGAAGAATACACGATGAGTGTTTTCCTAATGAAAATAGTATTAAATAATAGTATAATTTAGCACTCATCATGCACCGGTAGACTACTTCGAGGAGGACTCATCCTAAGTTGACATTTTCAACATCTTCTTCGTGTATTTTCATTTGTTCATCTTTTTGTTCTACTCCGTTAAGTATTTTGGGCACTTACTTCTTATATGTTAGTGATTCCGGCAGTGGTAGGATACCACTGTGGTGGTCTTTCCTCATTGTTATCTGATGTATTTGCTTTCTTAGACCGAGATCCCTTCTTATTTCCTCCTTTCTTCATGTACTTTCGAAAGGTGTTTCTCCATTCCCGATTCCTCATGAACCATTGAAGCCTTCAACAAAAAAGCTTTCTCCATCATCATCTTCATCATCTTCTTTTTCTTTTATTGATTTTTGTGACATCGACTTTTTCTTTGGCTCTTTGTGAAATTCTTTAGTTTGGATTTTTTTTGTTCAACCTCATGGGTTTTCAAGTTCCCAATCATGCTCTAGCTTACCATTACTCACATCAACGATAGCACGGGAGGTGGCAAGGAAGGGGCGGCCAAGGATTAGGGGAACCTCGACATCCTCGGTAAAGGCTCAGCAGAGTAGCCATAAGACTTACGCGCACCATATGGAGTACCAGACGAAGTCGGTGCTCCATATGCTGGGCTATAAGAATTATGCCTACTATTCTCCGTAGGGCATTCATCACTAGAGTGGGAGGTAGCTCCACACCAATGGCAACGGAAATTGAGATGTGCCCACATAGTGCGAAGATAATACGATTCAAAATAAAAGTGCTATTGTGCAAAATACTACACCTAACAAAAATTACTAAAGCAACCTAATTAAAACAGGAAAAAGGAATAAAAAGAACATAAGTAAAATAAAGGATGCAATTTACAAATGGAAGGGCTTTTCTCTCAAATTCTCCCTCTCCAGAAAACTCACACGACTGTGTTCCCCGGCAACGGCGCCAAAAACTTGATGCGCAAATCCTGCACACCGCTATAGGCGGTAGCGAGATTGCGATCCGAATGGCAGTGAACCGGTCGTTGTCAAGTAATAATATGAGGAAGTAAATCCCCAAGTATCGAATCTCTCAAGGAACACAGTAAGGTGGAGTTAACGTTCGAGGAAGGACTTGAGATCGAAGTCCTTTGGGTCGGATGAATTGCGGACACGGGGGTTGATTTGGTTTGTGGAAAATAAAGAGAAAAAAAGCTACAACTACTCCTATGCAATGCCGCTATGCAATGCTTCGCTTGGCGGGATGGAGACTAGGCAGGCCTTGAGCGCGCTGCGTCGCAAGGGCGGATGGACGAGTAGGCAAACGGATCGAACTATGCAGGCCTTGAGCGCGCTGCTTCGTTAGGCGGGATGGAATACGGGCCGCGATGCCACGCTTCGGTAGGCGGGTGGACGAGAAGGCAAGCGGAATGAGGGTCGCAAGCACCTCTTCGACAAGCACACCACTAGCAATTGCTAGTGCGGCACCGGACAACCAACAATCCACACCACAAGGCACACCTCAAAATAATAAGCAAGAATACTCAAATCACATAGACATAATCAAGTATAAATGCTAATAATCAAGCACGCTTCATCATAATGTTAGATCTAACTACATAAACATCAATAAGACAAGAATAGAGCAAGAAATCGACCGAATCCGAAGGCTCGTTGTAGATTCACGGTTGGAATCGCCGGGTTGTCAATCCGCGTCCAAGCTCGGTCCGCAACTACGTCCGGGGTAGAGAGAGCTGTCACGACTCTCCAATGGACCCGTCTTCTTCGTGTCACGATCCGGTAGAGGTTGCAAACTTCCTCTTGCTCGATGGCGATGGCGGCTAGATCACTCTTTGAAGCTCTTGGATGAAGGAGGAGGCCGAGAGGAAACTCCGGCTCAAGATCGGCGTGAAGAACAAGCCCGGAGCATCCCCCGATGGTGGGCGGCGATGGAGGGGCGAAATCGGGCGGAACGGAGCAGGAAACGGCGGAAGAAATCGGGATCCTGACCTAAATCGTGAGCAGGGAATTTATAGGCGCTGGAATTAAACAGTGCGCACGGTCATTGGCGCACGACCAGTGGTCGTGCGCACTAGAATCCTGTGATTGTGCGCACTGCCTGGACGGAACCTGCAAAGACAGAAATTATAAAATAACATGTTCGCACGACCAGTGGCGCACGACCGGTGGTCGTGCGCACTGGAGTTGATGGTCGTGCGCACTACAGCAAACAGAACTCGGAAATTTAATGGCAAATGCGCACGAGCAGTGGCGCACGATCGGTGGTCGTGCGCGCTGGCATTGATGGTCGTGCGCACTGCAACAAACAGAACTCATAAAAAAGGGTCAAGTGCACACGATCAGTGGCGCACGACCAGTGGTCGTGCGCAATAGAACCGGTGATCGTGCGCAGTGTTCCTGTGCAGAATTGCACCGGGAACACTCGCACGACTCCTATTCCAGGCACAACCACAAATCTAGCCACTGAAAGTGGCACTTGACAGCACATGAATACTACTAATGATAATAAGCACGAAAATCACACCAAAGTGGGCCTAGATGTGCACCTAGCATGGATTGATCAATATGAACTATAACAGGGCTAAAGTGCGGTGAAATGACTAGAAAAACGGCCCAAATGAGTCCATAAAAGTGTATATGATCAGGACTCATCAGGTTCCCCTTCTTGGGAATAGGCTTTGTAGGAATAACCTTTCTTTTGCTTTTGAGTGTTATTACTTCAGGTCCATGGACAAAGGGACCTGGATTCTTCATCTGAATCTCCTCATGGGGTGCCTTGAGAGCACTTAGCCCAAAGCTTGCTCTTTTATTTGTAATAGAGGGATTACTGCCACTTGCTGAGCAGGAGTTGGTCAGATGACCATATGAGGAATCCTGGTCAAAGGAATTTTAAGACAACAACACCTTCTTGAAAGAGGGTTACAAATAAGAGGCTTTACCCTTGACTGTTTCTTTATTGAATCCTATTCCAGCTCTGAATGGTGCAGAGAAGCTGTCAATAATAGGAAGTACAGTCTTATGTTTTGAAAAGCTAGCTACAATTTACTTTTCAGCCAACAACATTTCCTCAAGATCCTTGATGCCCTTGTTCTTCTGACCCAGTTCAACATTCTTGAGCTTTGTGGACTCCTTGAGTCTGTCCATTTCCTTGCTCACAGCAGCTAGCTTCTCAGCTGTCTCCTGGAGCTCAGAGTGTAGTTCTCAAGGAGTCCAACTCCTTAGCTTGAGCTTTGAGGAGTTTCTTGCTTTTCTTAAAAGCTTTCCACAAGGTTTCATATTGCTGAATCAGCTCAGATTCAATCTCATAATGAGAACTTGAGGATGTGTTATTGGCAGCAGACTCTCCCTCATCATCATGCAGAGAATCTGCCACTGATTCAGAATCAGAGGCGGATAGAGGAGCTATGATTTGTGCCTTTCTAGGAGAGTTAGTGTCATCCTGGTTTTCGATGGCCATAAGGCCAATGAGGGCTTCTTCCTCAGTTTCTGAGGAGCTAGATTTAGAATCACTCAAGATTCTGATCTTCTTTGCCAGAAACCCTTTCTCAGATTTCTTTTTGTCCCTTGATTTTCTTGTCTTCATGATTCCTTGACTCCCTCTTCTTGGAAGAGCAATCAACAATCATGTGTCCTGCTTTATTACAGGAATAACAAACAATATTAGATAAAATCAAATTTACTAGTTCTTGATTTGTACATATCCTCCCTTGAGGAGTTTGATCTATCATTATGACCAGATCTTCTGGACCTTAAAGAAGAGGGTATGTAGCTGTCTCTTCTTCTTCTGGAGATTAGTTTTGTAAACTGATTTGAAAGGAGAGTCATCTCTCTGTCAATATTATCAGATTCGGATGTGCTGCTATCAGAACCATCACTTCTCTCAGATCTGTCTTGGTATGCAGGTGTCTTGTCCTTGGATCTCCTCATGCTCTCAGCCTTGAGAGCCACCGATCATTCTTTGGTGTTTTCCCTTAAGCTTTCTTCTTCAGCCTTTCTGGTGTTGAGCTGAAGCTCATGGGAGAGTGGTTTTCCATATAGGTTCTTGGGCTCCATATTGCCCAGTTGACCCATTTCCCTAATAACACAAATCTTGATATCCCATTCCTTAGTGAGGGATCTGAGGAACTTATCATTTATATATGAGTTTGTGAATTCCCTTCCATAGTTTTCAGCCCACTTATTATTTTGAAAAATCTCTCATAGCATTTAGAGATATTTTTAGCCTTGCCTTGCTTGAAGGCCTCATACTCCTGATTTATAAGGGATTTTCTGTCATCCCTTACTTCATTAGTCCCCTCCATATAGACAACCTGAGAGTCCCACATCTCCTTGGCCGTTTTACAGTAAATGAGATTTTGAATGGTTGAGTCATCAATGGCACTTATAATAGTATTGTGTGCCCTCATATCTAGGCTTACCAGAGCAAGCCCATCCATGGTCATGTCGCTATACTTATTTGCCACCCTTTGAGTTGGATCTATGGTGGATGCATTCATGGTGATGAAGGGACTCTCTTGAACAACCATGTATATCCTGGGATCAGCTGCTTCCATAAAAAGTCTTACTCTTTCCTTCCAGATAGGGAAGTTCTCTTTAGTGCAGGTTGGAAGCTTCATGGATCTCATCTCTCTGTGCTGATCAGCCATAGTGAGTAGTTCCAAGATCTAGATCTGGCTTTTTAAGTCACTCTTTGATCAACCTACCTCTGATACCACTTGTTAGTTATGGAACTATCACCTAGCAAGAGGGGGGGGGGGGGGGGGGGGGGGGGAATAGGTGCTATGCCTGTTTTTGAATTTTATGCACAAGACACCAAGCAATCACAATAAAGTAAACCACACACAGAAACAACAGATGTATAGTGGTTCCTAAAGACGGAGTTTCTTGAGTAGTCCACTCTCCCTCTGCGCCTTTCTAGAAGTGTGCTAGGGTCGGCAAACACCACCAAATACTCAGGCCCTCAAGTCTTACAGTCTCAGGCCCTCAATCCTTACAACCTCAGGCCCTCAAGCCCTACACTCAAGCCCTACAAACTCAGATCTCAAATAGATCCTACATCTCAGGCCCGCAAGCCCTACAAAGCTCAGGCCATCAAGTCTTACAAATCTCATATCTAAACTAGATCCTACAGCTCATGCCCTCAAGCCTTATAGAGAAACAAAAAGATAATACGAGAACTTTCTTTAGCCGAGTGAATATTGGCTTCTTGGACTTGAAGAGAATGCTTTTGATCTTCACTTGGACAACACAAACTTCTCTTCAATCCTTTCTGGAACACTTCTTCTCAGCCGATGTTGCTAGACTGAAACTTGGAGAACTTGATGTGAAATGTATGGTTTGTTGGATCGCGAGGCGCCCTTAGAGGGGGGGGGGGTGAATAGGGGTTATAGAAAACTTTAATATTTAATAGAAAACTTTTGATATTTTATTTGAATAAGAGTGAATCAAAAGTAAAAGAGCTAGAAATTAGAAATGAAATCAATTTATTAAACAAGAAAAGGCATGATTATCATTTATAAAATTGATTACAAAACTGATTTCAATGACGCTAGAAATCAAGGGGAAATATGAAAGACTCTATTCGTTTTCTATACCGACTCGTATCCCCACGAACCGGTTGGCTTTAGCCGATCTCTCCCCAGATACGGCCTCAAGCCACTCTAGCCTTCCTATCCCCAGAAAGGCCTCGAGCACCCCCTAGATCTACACCCTAGACCTAGTCGCCAACACGAGGCGAATTAATCCCTAAGTCTTACCTAAACCTAGTCGCCAACACGAGGCGAATTTACTTCCAAGAAAAATGATAAAAGGTTACAAAATATTTGAGCACATAAGCTAAAACTCCCTTGTGAAAAATTCTAGAGATGGCGAAGGCCGCTGCATGTTCTTGAAGTCGAAGCGCGCATTCTTCGCGTTGAGTAAGCGTTGATCCGGTTCTCCTTGAATTCTTTGCTCGAATATGTGCGGGAGTTGAAGTTCTGGAAAATACGTCTCTGATTGAGTTTCTGGAGTAAGGCTCAAATCAATCAGTAGTCAAAGACGACGAAGCCATCCAATTTATAGACTTTGAGCTAACGCCGGCGTTAAGTTCTAACGCCAGACGTTGACCTTGTATAGCAACATATTGATGGATCAGATCTTCAGAAGAGGAAGGAGATTTTGCACTTTAGGAATTGTTTTATTTTAGGCAATACTAACGCCGGCGTTAAGGCTAACGCAGGCGTTGGGCAAATCATTCCTTAAGTTCCTCCTGCAATCATGGCTGCTTCCTTCTTGCCATAATCGTCGATCGATAACGCCCAACGTTAAGACCTAATGCCTGGCGTTGAGTTTCTCTCTCCTTTTATTCAATCAGCAAGCCATCCCGTCGATCGGCAAACCATCCCGTCGATCGCTAACGCCTAGCATTAAGACCTAACTCGTGACGTTGAGTTTCTCTCTCTTTTTATTCAGTCAGCAAGCCATCCCGTCGATCGGCATCCCATCTCGTCAATCGGTAGACCGCCCCGTCGATTGCTAACGCCCAGCATTAAGACCTAACGCCTGGCGTTAGACATCTTTCAATCCTTCTGCTTGTGGATAGTGCCAGACCAGTATTACAGCAACCTGGTGTCATATCTGTTCAAACCTGCATGCTAAAAACACAATGACAAACAAGATCAAATACAAGTAGGATTTGTTATTCTCAAATCTAAGGGGTGCGGAAAACCATGTTCCAACATGGTTCTCTGGTTCTTATTCCTTCTTCTCGCAGCCGTATTACCATTCTATTGAAAAGTTTGCGAGTATTCTCTATTTCTTTAGGGCAGACACTTATTCCCTTTATATCTCCGAGGATCCGGCTAACGGTCTCCTAGAATGCACCTTAAGTGTTAGGAGCCCATTCCTTAACGACACGCGTTGATTAGACCATCATGCGGCGGCATTAAATGTAGACAGCGCGATTTGAAATTTCTTGACCCTTCTCGACGATATTTGCAACGTCTCGACGACATATCTTGTCGTTATGATGATGCATCTTGGACTTGGACAATTCTTCAAGTCTTCTTCAGAGAATGATATGTCGGCGATACTTGATATCATAGCTCTACTTATACTTACGACGATATGAAGATGTCGTCGTAATCTTGTTGGTAGCTTTTGGTCTTCTCGACGATGTCGTTGAAACCATGCTGTCTTTTCGGAGATATAGTCATGATCATTCTTACTTCTCGTCGATATCATTTGATCATTTCGACGATAATCCATTCTTCTTCTATCGGCTGCCTATACAAGTTCTTTCTTAATCTTCTCAGCGATAAGAATTCTTTACGACGATGTCGCTGACACTGCCGAATACTTAGACTTTAGCCTTTCAACGATATCGTTGTGAGATACAGATCGACACGACGATATTTAACTCGATTGATTCTTCTTGTTATTTATGACGATATCGTCGTGTGAGCTTTGCTGTCACAACAATATCATCGAGTTGTCCATTTTATTTTGACGATAACTGTCATTATCCTTCAACTTATCTCTTTATGCAATCTCGACGATGTACGAGTGCATTATTCGATGATATGTCCAGTCCTTCTCGATGATATTGTACTTAGTAGAATTTGAGAAGTACTAGACATATTGTTTAATCTCTGCAAGCATGAACTGAACACACAATCAAATACATAATGCTTTTATCATTGACTTGAGCACTTCTTCAAATCAGGAACTTTGTTGGGCACTGTTCCCAACAGATATAACTTGTTGTTTAATGCTTGATGAACTATATGAACACCTTAAGCTCTAACTTGCATGTTTAGGTATGACCATGACTTATAGAGTTTTATAATGGTATCACCCATCACCAAAGCATGAAACCTATATAATAAGGCTTGTTTTAAGTGTTTTGTTGCTGGCTTAGACATCGCATATGGGATTTGGACTTATTAGTTCATTTAGGCTTCGTTTGGCGGGGTGGTGGCCATGAACCGTCGATCATGAACGCCCAACCTCACCAAAAAAATTCATGCATTTTATATGTTCAAAACTAATACATTTTCTTGATAGCGGATCATATCCTTTGTCTTGCCAAACATACATTCTATGATAATGAAGTTTTTGTCCAAACTCACCGGAGCAAATAAGCTGCGCCAAACGAAGCCTTAGGGTGCGTTTTGTTGGGTTGTTGCTGATGAAAAGCCGCTGATCAGAAATAGAGTTTTGAAAAAGAGCTGTTTCTGAGAAATGGAGTTTTGTCAAAAAAACTGTTTGGGTCAAATGGAGTTTTCAGTGCTTATTGAAATGAAGTTTTGAAAAAATTGTTTGGTTACAAAATGGAGTTTTAATTTTTGTTTTTCTTAATATGATACCCAACAAACATAAAATACATAATATTGATATTATTTACTACAGTAAATAAAAATAACAACATTTCAGTGCCACCATCAACGATCTAGAAGCGTTCAACTATTGCGCTATACTTTCACGCAACGCAATCATCTATTCTACCCCGCCTACAGTATCATGACAAATATCTCGTTGCCCTTTTGTTCCCACACCGTCATCCCCACATCCCTGCTCACAGTCACTGAAATCAATATCCACTCGCGAAGGGTGTCGTAGAATATAATTATGCAATGCCATAGTCTCCATCACAATATCGCCTCATTTATCGAAGTTGTAGCTCGGCATATCCCGTAATATGGCCCACTTCTTCTTCCAAATGCCGAACGATCTTTCAATAACACTTCTAAGTGATGAGTGTGCATGATTGAATATCTCTCGGCGTCCTTCCGGTGCACGACCACCACGAGCAAAGTCTGGAAGATGACACCGTGTCTCATGATATGGTTTCAAGTATCCCCTTTGTTGCGAATAGCCATAATCCACCAAGTAATATTTTCCTGAATAACATAAACTCAGTTATTCTGCTCCAAAAGTGAGCAGATAAAAAAAATTGGGAATAGAAATCATGAATTATTACCTCGTGGTGGATGCAGAAATTTGTAATGGAGATCCCTAAGCGCATAATTGAAAATGCGACTATCATGTGCAGAGCCTTCCCAACCTGCCATAACGAACGTGAATCACATGTTGAAATCAAAAGTAGCCATCACATTTTGTGTTGACATGCCATGTCTCCCAATGTAAGGTACAGATTTTATGGAACGAGACAGATTGCATCTAGAGAGATTTTGGCATTGACCTTGTACATATTTTCTCATAATGAGTAAATGAGAAAAGCATGTGAAATTTCTGACTGTAGACGATCGAAGCATTTCTCCAACCCATTTATCACCTGTTTGCTTCAATGTCATGCAAGGTACTGGTTGGTTGAAAAGTGATGTACTTTCATCCAAAAAACTAACTGCTGATACAACATTTTGATGATGTGCAATCACTTAATTTCGAATAGTATCAAAACTATCTTTGAAATCATCTGAGTAATCAGTAGACATTATTTGCAAGCGTAGTCCATGACAGATAACATTATATGAGTATGAGTACATAACAAATAACATAATAATCCATGACAGATAAGATAATAGTAGTACATACATATAACACAATAATCCATAACAGATATAAATAAAGTACATGACAATCCTATCCTAATCCACACCAGTGTAACGGTTATGAAGTCACTTTATGTTCATACCCTCAGGTAGGAACATAAAGGCCTCTCTATGAACTTTATCCAACGAGAACATGATCACAAAGTCATTGAATCTCTCGTCAGCTACCACTTCAGGGTATCCACTTAACCGCTCTAATGCCTGAGTAATGGTATAAGGATTGGAGAGCTTCAGATGTTTCTGAATGCATCGACTAATGGTCTTAGAAGATTCCGCCAAATCTTCTTAGGCCGAGCTGGTTGCTTTTTCTTTCCTTTCTTCCTCTTTTTTGACGAGGTGACCTCAGGGGGAGGTGGTGCTCCACAAATCTCTTGGTCATCATGCTCCTCATCAGATAAATATATCTCGTCGATGGACTCGCGGGGGATGGCCCTTATGTTAGGATTAGTAGCGTGACGTCCTGCGACAACAACAGAATCGAACATCAATCTTAAATTCTCCTCTAACTCGGGGGGGGGGGGGGGGGGGGGGGGGGGATGCCAGCATATCGAAATTTTCTTGCAGTTGGGACAACCTACAAATTTATAAGAATATATTAGAGAATGAAGATAACAAACTGCACAATGAACATCAATATCAAAAAATAATTACCTTCAATCTCTCTGTCCACCACTCGTCTTAAGCATCTATTGTATTTGTAGTTGGATTCCAACCCAAACCAGTCATATCACGCTCCAACTTAGTCCACAATTTCCACTCCTTCAGGAGATCCCATTTGTTCTTCTTTTGAACTTTGTCATATTGTTTTCAAGTCTGGTTGTGCAATTTCTTGGTCACATTTAACCAACCCTCTTTGCTAAAATGTGTCGTAGGTCGGTTTCCAAGCTCTATCACAATGCAAATGTCACAAAGGATCATGACATCATTTGTATCCCATATAGCGGACACACCTCCATCTTTTGGCTTACCCATCTTGTAAAAAAAATTCAAACATATAACACACGTATATAAACATAATACACACACACATATACATAAACACACACACACACACACACACACACACACACACAAAAACATATAACACACATACACGCACAAACATAAACACACACACACACACACACACACACATATAAACACACATACACAAACAAACATAAACACACACACACACACACATACACACTTAAACACACATACCCACATACACACATACACACACACAAACATAAACATACACATAAATAATAAACACACACACAAACATAAACACACATACACACACATACACACACATACATAAATAAACACACACACACATACATAAACACAAACACACACACACACACACACACACACAAACACACACACAAACAAACAAACACACATATACACACACAAACACACACACACATACATACATACAAAAACATATAACACACACACAAACACACACACACACAAACACAAACACATATACAAAAACATATAACACATACACACACAAACATAAACACACACACACACACACACACACACACACACACACACACATACACACACACATAAACACACACACACACACACAAACATAAACACACATACATAAACACACACACACACGTGCGCATACACACATACACACACACACATAAACATACAAAAACACACACACACACACATAAACATACAAAAACACACACACACACACACGCACACACACACATATACACAAACACACAAACATAAACACACACACACACACACATACATAAACATACACACATATACACATACATAAACACACATACACACACATACACACACATATACATAAACACACACACACATATACAAAAACATACACACACACACACATATACATAAACACACACACACACATACACACACAAATACATACACACACAAACACACACACACACCCATACATACATAAACACAAACATACAAACACAAACACACACACACAAACAAACACACACATTCACACACACATTCATAAACACACACACACACACACACATAAACACACAAACACATATACACACACATACATAAACACACACACACACACACACACACACACACACACACACACACACACACACACACACACACACACACAGATCAATGGTATTTTCAAAAATAGAATTTGAAAATGGATCTAAACTTTCAAAAATTGGCTCCCTGGATACTTGGTAGGGATATTTTCTCTTTGATTGTAGGTCATCAATGGTACCTTCAGCACATAAATCGGCATAAACCCTAAAAAATGCGGAGTAGTCGATGATTACCTTCAGCACAGAGATCAGCGGTGACTTTGAAGAATGCGGAGGAGCAGTAGAAGACAGCGGAGGAAGAAGTGGAGCATGGAGGTTGGCGTCGTCGACGAGCAGGGAGAAGGTTCGTTCAGAGGCGAACAAGACCGACGAAATTGCGTGGGCAGAGAGAAGAATCGGGTAGCGCGTAGTAGCCCTAGCTGCGCGTCTGGACTGGAGGAAGGAACCCCGATGGATTCATTAAAAGAAATACGGTTTATTAACAACCACAGTTTGAACGAGTTGCTGAACCAAACAACACTTTTCACAGAAACTCGGTTTCTATCCAGACGCATCGGAGAGGATCCGCCTAACCAAACAGGACCTTAGTCTGTTTTATCCTACTATTGGACAACACTATATGATTATGCGTATTAGTTATCATGAGATCTTAGCATATGGTCTTTCCATGGTCTTGGATACCGGTAGTTGGACTATTTGGTGGGTAATGAACTTGGAGTGTCATACTTAGAGTTCTACAGGTTTGGTGGGAGTATCCTAGTAGAGTTACATCACCTTTGGTGGTGAGATAATGCCACACTGGGTGAACTACCTTGGGGACCACCCCATGTAAGTGTTTAGCACTAGATCACGTGAAGGGGTACTGATTAGTCCTAAGATGGTTAAATGAGACCAAGAGTGGTTTTAATTGGAGCCTAAGGTTTGACCTTAGCTTGCTTAGGTCAACTCTTTAGTGTTGCCATGATGTGTTGCCCATTTACTTAGTGATAAAGTTTGGTCTTCTCTGTGAGTCTCCTATGACACCTTCTCACTTGGTTAGCCCCGCTACACTTAGGGATGGCCTTTGGGTAGTGTTGTTATTTCCAACCAGTATAGAAGTTACTGATGTTGTTTAAGTTGGGTGTTTTATGTAGGTAAGGTTAGGGTTCTTGTGTGGGTGAGCCCGACTGTAGAACCTGCAACTCACCTCCTCTTGAGGTTTATTTACGATGATTCCACCCACTAGATACATAGTGGTGCGTAGGTGATTGATGTGGTGGGTCAACCAACTCTTTCGAATAGAGCTCACTGACGGAGAGTTGAGTGATAGACTCATAGACTATAAGGGTATGTGTAAGATCCATCTCCTCCTTACCGGAGAGTTCCCAGATATTATGCCCAGAACCGTCGTCTTACAGTGACCCCAACTCACGGGTTAGCTGTCACCGCTCAACACCGATCCTGCCTGCTAATTCGAACATATTATAGGCCAATTTTGTAAGAAAGAATTAACACAAGTATGACAAGTCCACAACCACAACATATCTATACTATATATAAAGAAATCCCCTTATCGGTGTAATGCCCAGCCAATTAATATCGACCGTTCGATAAGGAGAGAGAAAGAGAAAGGGTGAGAGGGGAGAGAGAGAGTGGGGCCCACAATTAAGAGAGAGAGGGAGGAGAAAGTGGGCGGCATCTTTGAATTGGACAGAGAAAGAGAGAGAAATAAATAAGGAGAGAGGGAGAGAGGGGAGAGAGGGAGTGGGGCCCACAATTGAGAGAGAGAGAGAGAGGGAGGAGAAAGAGGGTTGCGGAATTGGAGAGAGAAATAGAGAGAGAGAGAGAAATGAAAAAAATACAAAATATTTTATAAAATCTAAATATTTTAAAAATAAAATACATAATATTTTATTTTTTAAAATTTATAAAAATAAATGAAAAAAGGAAAAATAAATATAACTGGGTGCGTGCTGGGGGCGGACAGAGTACTGTCGCGCGGGGCACGGGGGGCTCCCCGTGCACTGTCACTCGAATATATATATATACATATATATAAGAAGAGTGCAAATAGTCCACAATGAGAGCAAAACTAAAGAGTGCAGGGGCTTAAGCCCGATACAGACCCAAAAGGGAAATACTAATGATAAAGCACTCTCTCACTCTACACTATGCGGAAGCAACACAAAATATTCTCCAACATGTCTCCGTATGGAAGTAGTGATGCACGATATATGCTCCTCAGGGTCTACCGTCACGTCCTGCCGGGCGTACTGCGGCTCCTGCTCCTCGATCTCCTGGTGTTACGGCCACATTCGACCGTTAGTCAAAACTACTAAGCCATTTTGTCCTCGC
Source organism: Dactylorhiza incarnata (assembly GCA_033032865.1). NCBI lineage: Eukaryota > Viridiplantae > Streptophyta > Magnoliopsida > Asparagales > Orchidaceae > Dactylorhiza > Dactylorhiza incarnata. The sequence goes on along the minus strand of JAWHQI010000915.1, from coordinate 73,531 downwards.
CTCCCCCCATGAATCCTAAGTACCGAGTGAGAGGACAAAGCGAAGGACAACGAGGGGTAAAAGACGGTGCAGGTGACAGAGATTATGCTGACAATATAACGAATAAGCAAGCAGTAAGTATAATAACAATAGGTAATATACGAGTAGTAAACATGACAGTAGTAGGTAGTAAACGAGTAGTAAGTAAGTAAATGTGGCGCAAGTAAAGTAATAAGAAAAACTACCACACTATCATCTAGAGTACCTTAACTTATATGAATGCTCATACAAACGTAAAAGTAATGTTTTCCGGAATTGTAACTTATCATATAAAAGAGATCGTACTAATTTATATGATAAGGGTCTGCAAATGTATATGCCTATAAGATGTATGAATGTTATGATATGCTATGTTCATACAATGCAACACACTCACACGACTCTGCGTGCACAGACCTTTAGTTCCCGCTTTTCAGAGGTAGCAAACCTCTCAGGTACTTCCGCTGTGGCAACAGAATCAGTGGATCGGGCACTCCACTTCTAGTCGGTATACACACTACCAGATGTAGACCTTACGTACGTTGTTGTACACGTCCTAGGTGCACTTCCGTGCGCTTTTGCGTACTCTTGCTGGCATCCCGCCAGTCTTCTATGGTCGGGGGTGGGTTACTAGGGATTTTCTGCTAGACTGCAGTAAAGTAACCCCACTGTCCCTCTAACTCACCACACCCCGCCAAATTCAACGTACTGTAAGAGTCCCCCTCCCACTTACTAGGAGGGCTACCCGGGCCTTATGGACAGAACCACCGCCTTATGGATGACACTAAGACTCGAGTTAGCCGCCACCGCAAGAAGTCGATCCTGCCGGCTAGTATGATCATTTAACCTTTAAGACAATATAGAATAGTAGTATATACAAGAAATGAACAAGTCCACAATCACAAAAAATCACAAATGTATATAAGTAGTCCAGCAATGAGCACAAAAGAGAGTAATGGCTTATGCCCGATACATAGCCAAATGAAAATAACAAAAGAGTCACTCTCTCTCAACATCTTTATGCGGAAGCTAAACACTCTCATCATCAATCACCTGACTCGTAGTAGAAGTAGTGCGCAACATCTGCTCCTCAAGTCCTGCCACCTTGTCCGGCTGGTGCTCCAGTTCCTCGGACTCCTACGGTCACATCCGACCGTTAGTCATAAGACTAATCCAATTTTGTCCCCGCCTCCCCCCGCGACTCCTAGGCACCGAGCGGAAGGAAGGAAGCGGAGGACAACAAATATAGTAGCAACAATAAGCAGGTGACAAGGAAATCAATGCTAGCAGTATATACATAACAAAGTACTATACTAGAAGTATAAGCAGGTAAGCAGTAATAAAAGAAGTAAGTAAAGCAAAGCAGTGCGGCGCAGGTAAGTAAACCAGTATATCTATTCTACCATCACATGAGTACCTTAACTTATATGAATGCACATACAAACTTATAAGTTAAGGTTTCCAGAATAATAACTTATCATATAAAAGAGCCCATATTAATTTATATGATAAGGGTCTGCAAATTATGTTCCAAGGTTTATGTATGATATGATATGCACGCTATGTTATGATTCATACAAGTGCAACTCACACACACACTCTGTGATCACAGACCTTTCGTTCCCAATTTTTGGAGCTAGCTTCACTCTCTGGTACCACTGTTGTGGCTACGACAGCAGTGGAGTGGGTGCCTCCACTTTCTAGGAGGGTATACACACTACTAGGCCTAGACCCTTTGTTGGGAATCGTACCCACATGATTCCTGATTTGAAGAAGTCATCATGTCAAGAATATTTCACTTTGTATTTGATCAAGATACCTAGCTCATAATCTCAGGAAAATACAGGTACATGTCGTCGAGAAGGATAGAAGGGATGGTCGACAAAGTATGCTTATCGTTGTAATGATAGGCAAAGAAAACGCAGAGATATTATCAAAGAAAGGCGTGTCGTCGAGAAGAATGAAGTATCGTCGACATCAAAATAGCAGCCATATCGACAAGAAAATACTGCGATCACAACGACAAGATGAACAAAGAAGGTTCCAACGACACAGTCAAAGTCAGCATATCGTCGTATATACAGGAACGCCAGCATGTCCCGTATCGTTGAAATACAAGCATCAGAAGCAGAAGCAAGGAGACCTGAAGAATTACCAAAGCACAAGGGGCCGACAAAGACATGTCGTCGAGATACATTCCATGTCGCCGTAACGATGGAATATATCGTCAAGACAAATTCAAATCTCGCGGATGCGCTGTCATAAATTAATGTCGCCATCTGATTGTCCAATCAGGGGCCTGCTATGATGGCTGGGCGTCTGACAAGAAAGGAAAGCTAATGTGACCGTTATACGACTTGTCCTCTCTATAAAAGGCAACAGGGTTGCCCTAGAAAAGATAACTTGGCGTGCAAGAAAGAACTAGAAAAAGTATCCCGCCGTTCAATAGAACAGTACATTCTTGCGGAGAAGAAGAAGAAGTTCTCAAGAAGTAGTCACCCCCATCGACTGCTAAGAAGCCAATCCACATCCGGCTAAGAAAGAATTGAAGAATAACTGTGCATTCAAGATCTGATTCAGAGGCATTCTCTTCATTCTCAAGAAGCCGATCATCATCAGGCTAAGGTTGCCGATCAACATCAGGCAGAAGAAACAGTTTATATCTGTAATCTCTTGTAAGGCTTGCGGGCCATACTGTCTAGCTTGAGGGCTGGAGAGCTGTGAGGCTTGAGGGCCAGGGCAGTGCACTCGCGGGTGCGATTTGTCGAGCTTGCGGGCTCGGGGGTAGTCGTGACTTGCAGGACTAGGTTGTTGGGACTTGCGGGTTCGAAAGGTAGGGCTTGAGGGCCTGAGTGTCGAGCTTGCGGGCTCAGGGGCAGTAGGGGCTTGCGGGCCTAGGCTGTTGGGACTTGCGGGTCCGAAAGGTAGGGCTTGAGGGCCTGAGTGTCGAGCTTGCGGGCTCGGGGGCAGTAAGGGCTTGAGGGCCTAGGCTGTTGGGACTTGCGGGTCCGTGCTGTAAGGCTTGAGGGCCGGAAGATTTTGGCGGAGTTTGCCGAGCCTAGCGGATCGCTGGATAGGCGCAGAGAGATAGAGGACTACTCAAGACACCCGGTCTTGAGGAACCTCTATAGATCGATTGTGTGCTTTCTATAATTAGTTCTTTACATTCTGCAAATTCGTTAATCACAATCGAGAAATACCTAAAGTGTTGGGTCCAGCGTTCCTTCACTTGACCCGTAGCGCCTTTCCGTTGATATAAAGATTAAGTTGCGCCTTCACCAACAGTCCGGGCTTTTGGTGCAGTTGGTTGCGCTGGGTCCTCTCAATTGGTATCAAAGCAGGTTGCGGGTTCGAGACGGGGGGGGGGGGGGGGGGGGGGGCGCTGATAATTCCTGAAATTCTCTCTACCTGTGTGGGTCCTGGCGGGTCAGGCGGCCGGAGCCATGTGTCAAGCCACCTCTGAGCCATGTGGTGCGCCACCTCTGAGCCATGTGGATCACCTCTGAGCTTACGGGTCGTGCTGGATGCTGGGGGGGGGGGGGGGATTGTTGGGTCCAGCGTTCCTTCACTTGACCCGTAGCGCCTTTCCGTTGATATAAAGATTAAGTTGCGCCTTCACCAACAGTCCGGGCTTTTGGTGCAGTTAGTTGCGCTGGGTCCTCTCATAAAGGGGATAGTATAAATTAGAAAAACCTATTCACCCCCCCCCCCACCCCCCCTCTAGGTGATCTGGGTAGACACCCCATAAACAACAAGTGGTATCAAAGCGAGGTTGATCAAAAGGAGACCTAACAGTCCGATCTAGATCCGGAACGTCTCACCATGGCCGGTGGAGATCAGAATCATGAAATGAGAGCTATGAAGCTTCTTATTTGCACGAAGGAGAACTTTCCCATTTGGAAGGAAAGGGTCAGGCTCTTTATGGAAGCAGCTGACCCAAGAATCTACCTGATGATCAAGCAGGGCCCCTTCGTCCCTACTGGTACCTCCACTATTGACCCAACCAGGCAGGTAATAATGAAGTATGAAGACATGAACAAGGATGAGCTGATGTTGGCAGGTGTGGACAAATGGGCACAAAACATTATTGTCAGTGCCATAGATGACTCCACCCTCCAAAATCTAATCCACTGCAGAACGGCTAAGGAGATGTGGGACTCCTTGATCGTATATATGGAGGGTACCGATGAGGTAAGGGATGACAGAAAATCCCTCCTCAACCAGGAGTATGAATCCTTCAAACAGGGCAGGATAGTGAATGGCCTGAGAAACTATGATAGGGAGTTCACGAACTCTGACTTAAATGACAAGTTTCTCAAATCCCTCACAAAGGAATGGGATATCAAGATATGCGCCATCCGAGAGATGGGTCAGCTGGGCATCATTGAGCCCAAGAATCTGTATGGGAAACTGCTATCCCATGAACTTCAACTCAACAAAAGGAAGGCTAAAGAAGAAGAAAGCTCAAAGGCGAGCTCAAGAGAAAGATCGGTGGCTCTAAAGGCCGAGAGCTCCAGAAGATCCACGGGGAAGATCGTTACTTCTCAGAATAGATCTGAGAGCAGTGAGGAATCAGGAGTCAGCTCCTCTGAATCTGATGACACTGATAGAGAGGTGGCCCTCCTCTCAAAGCAATTCAGAAAGCTGATACGTAGAAGAAGGAGGAATAACAGCAGAAACTTCTCCTCAAGCTCCAGAAGATCTGACCATCGGGACAGATCGAGGGCTCCCAGGGAGGACAGGTATAGGTCTAACTCCAGTAGACATGATTTACATAATACTGTTTGCTATTCTTGCAGCAAAACAGGACACATGGCTGCTGACTGCCCCTCGAAGAAAAAGGAATCAAGGAATCATGAAGAGAGAAGAAGCTACAGGAGCAAGAGAACCTCTGAAAAGGGGTTTGTGGCAAAGATGATCAAAACATTGAGTGATTCTGACTCAAGTTCCCCTGGGACTGAGGATGAGGCACTCATTGGACTGATGGCTATTAATGAAGGTAACCAGGATGACAACTCTCCTGGAAAGGTAAAACACAGAACTTCTCTATCTGCCTCTGATTCTGAATCAGAAGCAGATTCCTTACATGATGATGAGGAGGTGTCTGCTGCCAACATCACTGCCTCAAGATCCCAATATGAAGTTGAATGTGAACTGATAAGGCAATATAAAGCCTTATGGAAAGCCTTCAAAGGCAGTAAGAAACTCCTCAAGGTGCAAACCAAGGAGTTAGATTCCTTAAAACCTGTCCAATCCAAGCTCCAGGAGACAGCCGAGAGGCTAACTTCCATGAGCAAAGAAGTGGACAAACTTAAGGAAACCATTCGACTTAAGAATGCTGAATTAGGCAGAAGAACAAGGTCATTAGGGACCTTGAAGAATTGTTGCTGGCTGAGAAGAAGCTTGTTTCCAGCTTCTCAATGCCCAAAACTATCCTGCCGATTATTGACACCTTCTCTGGACAGTTCAGAGCTAGTATTGGTTCTCATCAGGAGCCAGTCATGGGCAAAGATCCTAAAGCCAGACCTTCTAACAAGAAGGTGCTGAGAGCAAGTTCTTCAGCCCGCAGACCTTCAGCAACAGCAGCTAAAAGTATGGGAGAGTCTATTATCACAAAGCCTGCTCCTAAGAAGGTGAACCAAAGGGTTGTGAAGCCAATTCCTCCCCCGGCTCACACACATGAGGTTCACCCTAGATCTGTAAGGCAAGAAACATTCTCTTCTGCTCATCAGCACTGCCACACTATACAGATGATGAGGCAGACGAGAAGATACAATAGATATGAGTGCTGGTGCTGTGGGAAAGTAGGCCACTTTGCACTGGACTGTTGGTTCAACCCAACATGGCTCAATGCAAGGAAAGTGCAGAGCCCTCATGAGTTTGTGATTCCGTTCTATCATCCTAACAGGAACCAAGGACCCAATCCTTATTGGGTACCTAAGGGGAAGTAATTTATTTTGCAGGTAAGTCCAAATACGAACCAATCTCCAATTTGGTATTTGGACAGTGGCTGCTCCAGGCACATGACTGGAGTCAGAAAGTATTTGAAAGAATTCATCCCTGTGGAGAATGGACCGACCGTCATCTTTGGAGGTTCATAAAAGGGAGTTACCAGGGGCTACGGAAATATCTCTAATGGGTTAGTCACCATCACAAAGGTAGCCTATGTGGAGGGGTTGAGACACAACCTCATAAACATAAGTCAGCTTTGTGATCTAGGTTTTATCATTAACTTCCACAAGGATAAGTGTCTGATTAAGAAGTCCTCAGATTCTGAGACTGTCTTAACTGGCACTCGTAGTGGGAATATTTATTGCTTAAATTTCCTGAATATAAATTTTTCCATGCCCATATGTCTAGTAGCTGATGGTAAAGAGGCTCTATGTGTACAATGACACAAGAGACTTGCACACATCAACTACAAGACAATAGGCAAGCTTTTCTCGCTAAACTTAGTCAGAGATGTACCTGATATTAAGTGCATCAGAGATGGTCCTTGTCAAGCCTGCCAACTTGGAAAGCAGACTAGGACTAGCTTCAAAAGCATTTCTAACAAAGAGTCGTTAAGGTGCTTATTTTTATTGCACATGGATCTATTTGGTCCCATATCAGTTCATAGTTTAGGAGGGAAGGCATACACCCTTGTAGTTGTTGATGACTATTCAATGTTCACTTGGGTCTTCTTCCTCAAAAAAAAATCAGATACACTAGACATCTTGAAGAATTTTGTCAGGCAAATCCAGAATGAGATGAACTGCTCGGTGGTCAAATTCAGAAGTGACCATGGGACAGAATTTCAGTCAGGGGCCATGACAGAATTCTGCCAAGACCTAGGCATCTCCCAAGAATTCTCCTCCCCCAGAACTCCTCAACAGAATGGAGTTGCTGAAAGGAAGAACAGAACCTTGATAGAGGCCAGCAGGACAATGTTGAGTGACTCCTCATTACCAGAGTACTTCTGGGCCGAGACTGTCAACACTGCTTGTCATGTGATAAACAGGGCCTCAATCATCAAAGACCATAAGAAAACTCCATATGAGCTAATGAAGGGCAGAAAACCAACTCTATCCTACTTTAGGATCTTTGGTAGCAAATGCTATGTCCTTAATAATGGGATCTCAATCTCAAGCTAGCACAGATCGCGCGTTTTGGTGATGGAGGTGACCTTTTGGTTGAATATTGGAGGGAGAGATCTGAGTATCTCCCTTACCAAGTCCCCATTGGATAAGGAATTTCCAAGAGATCTTGAAGCGTTCATAATCTTTGTGAACATAACATCAACTTCTTCATCAATCTCCATGCGGAATTTTTCATACTCAAATTTCAACATGAAGAGATTTGACTCCTTCCTTACGTTTTACCCTCATGAGTTAATTCTAGTTAATATCAAATATTATAAGAAGCTTCACATCTGCATATACAATTAAATTAAGTTTTGTCTAATGTGCAAAAAAGAGAATTCATGGCTTTAGAATTATTGGTACATTTCCTTTTATCAAAGTCATCCCATTTTCTGTAGGCTTTTATACAGTCTCAATACCAACTACAATAGTAAGTGGAGGTATCATCATTCTACCATAGTCCAAACATTTAAATCTAGAGTCATTAAAAACATCTCATTATAGTCCCCCAATAACTATAATCAGACCCAGTGAAAAAGGGAGGTCAACTAATTTCTTGCCCCTCATTAAAAGCGAGATCATGATGTGTCATTACTCTAGGTGATTAAGCCTTTTTTGAGTAACCTAGCTCTGATATCAGTTGTTGAATCGTGTAGGGTCCTTAGATGGAGGTGAATAAGGGATTAATGTTTTTTTATAAAATTCTTTGTTTATGATTAAAAACTTAGATTATTGAGATGATAATTTAAGAAATAATTAGATTTGAATAGTAAAATAAAAAAAATTCAAAACATACTTTATAAGTCAATTACAAAACTTGGATCTTCATGACGCTGAAGATCAAGGCGATGAATAAAACTATGTTTGTTTTCTATGTTGATTCACACCTTGAACTAGTTGGCCTTAACTTATCTATCCCTAGATAGGCAACAAGCCACCTAGACCTAAACCTCAGGCTAGTTTCCTAACACACGAGGCGAATTTTCCCCCTAAGCCCAACAAAGACCTAGTCACCTAACACAGTTGGAACATGGGTTCCCCATCTCTTGGTTTGAGAATAACAAATCCTAATCTATATTTGATCTACTTTGCTTGTGTTTATAGTGTGCAGGACCTACAGGTAAAATAAAGAGAAGTATGATCAGGACAATCAAATGGATACATGGACTTAATTGCCAACTACCGCATGGCAGTAAGTGTTACCGCATGTAATAGCATTTGTTCTAGAGTGATAGCTGGCAAGGAGAAATTCAAAAGGGACTTGGCGGGAGATGAATTCTTATTATGTAAAGAATTATCACACCGCGATAACCCAATCATGTGGCGGTAACCTTAAGGAAACCCTGGACAATCATATATTGATTGGGGGAGCCAAATGATGTATGAAATTACATTTTGGCATGCAAGAATATTGAACTACCGCCTAATGACAGGTCTACCACGCCGTGATATTTTTTCCAAAGATAACAAGCTTTGCTTCCAAATTAAGCTCGATGAGAGCGATAAATTCAATTAATAATGCTACTACTCAATGATAGGGACTACCACATGTGATAGCAAATAATGTTCTACTTAACGACCATTTTGCTTTGTCTCTCAAGCCAGAAATAAATTATTTTGAAGAGACTTCGTGCATGGTATATATAGGAGATCCAAGACTCCAATATAGCCACCATAAGAACTTTCAAAGGAGAAGAAGATCAAAGCTTATTCAAGATGAAGAGTGAATGAATCTACGATTACAATTACGAGCGTTCCTTCATCCTCTCCTTCAGAAGTTATCTAAGAACTTTTCATTTCAAAATATTTTCATTTTTTCACTCTTGTATTTTCTTTTTTATCTTTTGGTGACCCTTTTTGTATCCTTAATGTTAGAGACCAAGTATTTGTATGTCTTAGGGGGAAATTCACCACGTGTGTTAGGAAACTAGACTTAGGTTTAGGTGTAGAGGTGGCTTGAGGCCTATCTTGGGATAGATAGGCTAAGGCCAACCGGGTTGAGGTGCGAGTCGGTATAAAAAAATAAAAGGAGATTTTTTATTCATCGCCTTGATCTTTAGCGTTATGAAGATCGCAATTTTGTAAACATTTTTAATGTAATAAAGCCAAGTCTTTCTCTTTATGTTAAATATTATTTCATTGTTGAATTTGGAGTTTCTAATGAATCAAAAACATCACCTTCCTTCTGATGATGATTGTAGTGTCCAAAGTGACATTGATGTACCTCCTCCCTCTTATGATGATTTGTATTATAAATATATGGAAACATGCAATTATTTTGATAAAACATTAAAGGATCTTGATCTAATAAAATCTTATTAAAAGAAAATAAAAAATTACCTAAGAAATAATCAAGTTTAGGAAAGAGAAGATGGACTGCCAAGAGTGTGACCACTCCTTGACAAGGATCAAATATTTGGAATAATTGCTCTCTAAGATCTCCTCAAACATCAAAACTCTCACTAATGAGAGGAGAGATTTAGAGAGTAAGCAACAATCTTCTCTTGCCCAAATTGATAATGTGAAAAATACTTTTGTTAATTGATCTGTAATGCTTATAGCCATAAACACCGCTTTAAAAGCCCGTATCCATGACTTGAACAATGCTACACAAAAAGTTGGAGTTGGTCAAAAATCTCTTTGAAAGTACACAGTGTGCCTCTGAGTATTCTCTAGAGGGGGATGAATAAAATTTTGAATATTTTCTACCCTAATTATGCACACACAATAAAAAACTAAGTATTATGCAATCAACAATCCAAATACAGAATAAAGTAAAGACAGATTGATGGAAAAATAAACACAGAAAACTGAAATATTGGAGGGAGACATCTGAGTATTGGAGGGAGAGATTTGAGTATTGGAGGGAGAGATCTCCCTCACCAAGTCCCTATTGGATAAGGACTTTCCAAGAGATCTTGAAGCGTTCATAATCTTTGTGAACATAACATCAACTTCTTCATCAATCTCCATGCGGAATATTTCATACTCAAATTTCAACCTGAAGAGATTTGACTCCTTCCCTACATTTTACCCTCATGAGTTAATTCTAGTGAATATCAAATATTATAAGCAGTTTCACATCTGCATGTACAATTAAATTCAGTTTTGTCTAATGCGCAAAGAAGAGAATTCATGGCTTTAGCATTATTTGTACATTTCCTTTTATCAAAGTCATCCCATTTTCTATAGGCTTTTATACAGTCTCAATACCAACTACAATTGTAAGTGGAGGTGTCATCATTCTACCATCATCCAAACATTTAAATCTAGAGTCATTAAAACATCTCATTATAGTCCTCCAATAACTATAATAAGACCCGGTGAAAAGGGGAGGTCAACTAATTCCTTGCCCCTCATTAAAAGCGAGATCATGATGTGTCATTACTCCAGGCGATTAAGCCTTTTTGAGTAACCTACCTTTGATGTCACTTGTTGGATCGTGTAGGGTCCTTAGATGGAGGTGAATAAGTGATTAATGATTTTTATAAAATTCTTTGTATATGATTAAAAACTTAGATTATTGAGATGATACTTTAAGAAATAATTAGATTTGAGTATTAATATAAAAACAAGTTCAAAACATATTTTGTAAGTCAATTAAAAAACTTGGATCTTCATGACGCTGAGGATCAAGGCAATGAATAAAACTATGTTTATTTTCTATGTTGATTCACACCTTGAACTAGTTGGCCTTAACTTATCTATCCCTAGATAGACAGCAAGCCACCTAGACCTGAACCTCAGTCTAGTTTCCTAACACACGAGGCAAAATTCCCCCTAAGCCCAACAAAGACCTAGTCACCTAACACGGTTGGAACATGGGTTCCTCATCTCTTGGTTTGAGAATACCAAATCCTAATCTATATTTGATCTGCTTTGCTTGTGTTTATAGTGTGCAGGACGTACTGGTAAAATAAGGAGAAGTATGATCAGGACAATCAAATGGAGACATGGACTTAATTGCCAACTACTGCATGGCAGTAAGTGTTACCGCATGTGATATCATTTGTTCTAGAGTGATAGCTGGCAAGGAGAAATTCAAAAGGGACTTTGCAGGAGATGAAATCTTATTATGTAAATAATTATCACACCGCGATAACCCAATCATGTGGCGATAACCTTAAGGCAACCCCGGACAATCATATATTGACTGGGGAGCCAAATGATGTAGAAAATAACATTTTGGCATGAAAGAATATTGAACTGCCGCCTAGTGATAGGTCTACCACGCCGTGATTTTTATTTCATAAGATAACAAGCTTTGCTTCCAAATCAAGCTCGATGAGAGCGAGAAATTCAATTAATAATGCTACTGCTCGATGATAGGGACTACCACAGGCGATAACAAACAATGTTTTACTTAAAGACCATTTTGCTCTGTCTCTCATGCCAAAAATAAATTATTTTGAAGAGACTTCGTGCATGGCGTATAGTGGAGATCCAAGACTCCAATATAGCCACCATAAGAGATTTCAAAGGAGAAGAAGATCAAAGCTTATTCAATACGAAGAGCGAATGAATCTACGATGACAATCGTGAGCGTTCCTTCGTCCTCTCCTTCAGAAGTTATCTAGGAAGTTTTCATTTCAAAATATTTTCATTTTTTCACTCTTGTATTTTCTATTTTATCTTTTGGTGACTCTTTTTGTGTCCTTACTGTTAGAGACCAAGTATTTGTATGTCTTAGGGGGAAATTCACCACGTGTTTTAGGCAACTAGACTTAGGTTTAGGTCTAGAGGTGGTTTGAGGCCTATCTTGGGATAGATAGGCTAAGGCCAACCGGTTTGAGGTGCGAGTCGGTATAAAAAATATAAAAGGAGATTTTTTATTCATCGCCTTGATCTTTAGTGTTATGAAGATCGCAATTTTGTAAACATTTTTAATGTAATAAAGCCAAGTCTTTCTCTTTATGTTAAATATTATTTCATTGTTCAATTTGGAGTTTCTAATGAATCAAAAAATTTAACTCATAAAAGATTTTCATAAAATCAATAATTCCTTATTCACCCACTCACACAAACACACACACCCTCTAAGGGTGCTTCACAATCTAACAAGTGGTATCAGAACCAGGTTTCTCCAAAAAGGTTTAACCACCTGGAGGAATGGCATATCATGATCTCGCTTTCATTGAGTGGAAAGGGATTAGTCGTCCTCCACTATTTACTGGTTTCGAATATAATTACTGGAACACTAGGATAAGATGTTTATTAATGACTCTTGACTTAGATGTTTGGGCTATGGTAGAAACACCCTATTCTCCACCTACAATTATAGTTTGAGAAGAAACTCTAGAAAAGCCTAGAGAAAAATGGAATGAGAGTGATAAAAGAAAATGCACAAATAACGCTAAATCTATGAACTCTATTCTTTGTGCATTAGATAAACCGAATTTAATAATACTTGTGCATGTAAAACTGCTTATGATATTTGGCACTTACTAGAATTAACTCATGAGGGTACAACGTAGGTAAAAGACTCAAAGCTTTTCATATTGGAGTCAAAATACGAATAATTCTTAATGGAGCTCGACGAGGAAGTGGATGAAATGTACATGGGGTTCACAAAAATTGTGAATGTTTCTAAATCTCTATGAAATTCCTTCTCCAAGGGGACTTGGTGAGGAATATACTAAGATCTCTCTCTTCAAGATTCAATCAAATGGCAACCTTCATGGCAGAATTGCATGATCTAAGGCAGCTCGAGATTGAGGGACTCATTGGGAACTTAAAAACCCATGAGCTTGAACTAAAATTCAACATGAAGAATACAATCGAGGGCTGAAAAGAAATCGTTGGCATTAAAATTTGCTAAGGAACAAAATGAGGATGAAGAAGATGACGAGGAGAGCCTCTTCATGCAAGGGTTCAAAAGATTCATGAGGAAACCGGAAAGGAGGAGCACTTTTTGAAAGTACATGAATAAGGGCATAAATAAAAATGGCTTGTGGTCAAAGAAGTCTAAGGCGTTAGTTGAAGAAGAGGAAATGCCATTGTTAGATTGCTACCACTACCATAATCTCGTGCACATAAGGAGTAAGTGCCCAAAGTACTTAAAGGAGGAGAAAGAAAAGATACACAAGCAAAAGCACAAGAAGAAGGTGTTAAAGGTAATCTTACTCTAAGGAGTCTAGCGGCAGAAGATCAAGCGATGACAAGGAGGCAAACATATGCCTCATGGGAAAACATCACCTTCCTTCTGATGATGATTGTAGTGTCCAAAGTGGCATTGATGTACCTCCTCCCTCTTATGATGATTTTTTTTATAAATATATGGAAACATGCAATTATTTTGATAAAACTTTAAAGGATCTTGATCTAAAAATTTCTTATTAAAAGAAAATAAAAAATTACTAAAGAAATAATCAAGTTTATGAAAGAGAAGATGGACTGCCAAGAGTGTGGCCACTCCTTGGCAAGGATCGAAGATTTGGAATAATTGCTCTCTAAGATCTCCTCGAACATCAAAACTCTCACTAATGAGCGGAGAGATTTAGAGAGTAAGCTACAATCTTCTCTTGCCCAAATTGATAATGTGAAAAATACTTTTGTAAATCGATATGTAATGCTTGTAGCCGTAAACACAACTTTAAAAGCCCGCATCCATGACTTGAACAATGCTATACAAAAATTCGGAGTTGGCCAGAAATCTCTTTGAAAGTGCACAGTGTGCCTCTGAGTACTCTCTAGAGGGGGGGCGGGGACACTAAGTATTATGCAATCAAGAATCCAAAGACAGAATAAAGTAAAGACAGATTGATGGAAAAATAAACACAGAAAACTGAAATATTGGAGGGAGAGATCTGAGTATTGGAGGGAGAGATCTGAGTATTGGAGGGAGAGATCTCCCTCACCAAGTCCCCATTGGATTAGGACTTTCCAAGATATCTTGAAGCGTTCATAATCTTTGTGAACATAACATCAACTTCTTCATCAATCTCCATGCGGAATATTTCATACTCAAATTTCAGCCTGAAGAGATTTGACTCCTTCCCTACGTTTTTCCCTCATGAGTTAATTCTAGTAAATATCAAATATTATAAGCAGTTTCACATCTGCATGTACAATTAAATTCAGTTTTGTCTAATGTGCAAAAAAGAGAATTCATGGCTTTAGCATTATTTGTACATTTCCTTTTATCAAAGACATCCCATTTTCAATAGGCTTTTATACAGTGTCAATACCAACTACAATAGTAAGTGGAGGTGTCATCATTCTACCATCATCCAAACATTTAAATCTAGAGTCATTAAAACATCTCATTATAGTCCTCCAATAACTATAATAAGACCCGGTGAAAAGGGGAGGTCAACTAATTCATTTCCCCTCATTAAAAGCGAGATCATGATGTTTCATTACTCCAGGTGATTAAGCCTTTTTTGAGTAACCTACCTTTGATGTCACTTGTTGGATCGTGTAGGGTCCTTAGATGGAGGTGAATAAGGGATTAATGATTTTTATAAAATTCTTTGTTTATGATTAAAAAACATAGATTATTGAGATGATACTTTAAGAAATAGTTAGATTTGAGTATTAATATAAAAACAAGTTCAAAACATATTTTGTAAGTCAATTAAAAAACTTGGATCTTCATGAAGCTGAAGGTCAAGGCAATGAATAAAACTATGTTTATTTTCTATGTTGATTCACACCTTGAACTAGTTGGCCTTAACTTATCTATCCCTAGATAGACAGCAAGCCACCTAAACCTAAACCTCAGTCTAGTTTCCTAACACACGAGGCAAAATTCCCCCCTAAGCCCAACAAAGACCTAGTCACCTAACACGGTTGGAACATGGGTTCCTGATCTCTTGGTTTGAGAATACCAAATCCTAATCTATATTTGATTTGCTTTGCTTGTGTTTATAATGTGCAGGACGTACTGGTAAAATAAGGAGAAGTATGATCAGGACAATCAAATGGAGACATGGACTTAATTGCCAACTACTGCATGGCAGTAAGTGTTACCGCATGTGATATCATTTGTTCTAGAGTGATAGCTGGCAAGGAGAAATTCAAAAGGGACATTGCAGGAGATGAAATCTTATTATGTAAAGAATTATCACACCACGATAACCCAATCATGTGGTGGTAACCTTAGGGCAACCCCGGACAATCATATATTGACTGGGGAGCCAAATGATGTAGAAAATAACATTTTGGCATGAAAGAATATTGAACTACCGCCTAGTGATAGATCTACCGCGCCGTGATTTTTATTTCCTAAGATAACAAGCTTTGCTTCCAAATCAAGCTCGATGAGAGCGAGAAATTCAATTAATAATGCTACTGCTCGATGATAGCAACTACCACAGGCGATAACAAACAATGTTTTACTTAAAGACCATTTTGCTCTGTCTCTCATGCCAAAAATAAATTATTTTGAAGAGACTTCGTGCATGGCGTATAGTGGAGATCCAAGACTCCAATATAGCCACCATAAGAGATTTCAAAGGAGAAGAAGATCAAAGCTTATTCAATACGAAGAGCGAATGAATCTTCGATGACAATCGTGAGCGTTCCTTCGTCCTCTCCTTCAGAAGTTATCTAGGAAGTTTTCATTTCAAAATATTTTCATTTTTTCACTCTTGTATTTTCTTTTTTATTTTTTGGTGACTCTTTTTGTGTCCTTACTGTTAGAGACCAAGTATTTGTATGTCTTAGGGGGAAATTCACCACGTGTTTTAGGCAACTAGACTTAGGTTTAGGTCTAGAGGTGGTTTGAGGCCTATCTTGGGATAGATAGGCTTAGGCCAACCGGTTTGAGGTGCGAGTCGGTATAAAAAATATAAAAGGAGATTTTTAATTCATCGCCTTGATCTTTAGCGTTATGAAGATCGCAATTTTGTAAACATTTTTAATGTAATAAAGCCAAGTCTTTATCTTTAAGTTAAATATTATTTCATTGTTTTATTTGGAGTTTCTAATGAATCAAAAAATTTAACTTATAAAAGATTTTCATAAAATCAATAATTCCTTATTCACCCACCCACCCACACACACGCACACCCTCTAAGGTTGCTTCACAATCTAACAAGTGGTATCAGAACCAGGTTTCTCCAAAAAGGTTTAACCACCTGGAGGAATGGCATATCATGATCTCGCTTCCATTGAGTGGAAAGGGATTAGTCATCCTCCACTATTTACTGGTTTCGAATGTAATTACTGGAACACTAGGATAAGATGTTTATTAATGACTCTTGACTTAGATGTTTGGGCTATGGTAGAAACACCCTATTCTCCACCTACAATTATAGTTTGAGAAGAAACTCTAGAAAAGCCTAGAGAAAAATGGAATGAGAGTGATAAAAGAAAATGCACAAATAACGCTAAATCTATGAACTCTATTCTTTGTGCATTAGATAAAACAGAATTTAATAATACTTGTGCATGTAAAACTGCTTATGATATTTGGCACTTACTAGAATTAACTCATGAGGGTACAACGTAGGTAAAGGTCTCAAAGCTTTTCAGATTGGAGTTAAAATATGAATAATTCTAAATGGATCTCGACGAGGAAGTGGATGAAATGTACATGGGGTTCACAAAAATTGTGAATGTTTCCAAATCTCTATGAAATTCCTTCTCCAAGGGGACTTGGTGAGGAATATACTAAGATCTCTCTCTTCAAGATTCAATCAAATGGCCACCTTCATGGAAGAATTGCATGATCTAAGGCAGCTCGAGATTGAGGGACTCATTGGGAACTTAAAAACACATGAGCTTGAACTAAAATTCAACATGAAGAATACAATCGAGAGCTGAAAAAGAAATCGTTGGCATTAAAATTTTCTAAGGAACAAAATGAGGATGAAGAAGATGACGAGGAGAGCCTCTTCATGCAAGGGTTCAAAAGATTCATGAGGAAACCGGAAAGGAGGAGCACTTTTTGAAAGTACATGAATAAGGGCATAAATAAAAATGTCTTGTGGTCAAAGAAGTCTAAGGCGTTAGTTGAAGAAGAGGAAATGACATTGTCAGATTGCTACCACTACCATAATCCTGTGCACATAAGGAGTAAGTTTCTAAAGTACTTAAAGGAGGAGAAAGAAAAGATGCACAAGCAAAAGCACAAGAAGAAGGTGTTAAAGGTGGGCACGTAGGATGAATCTTACTCTAAGGAGTCTAGCGGTAGAAGCTCAAGCGATGACAAGGAGGCAAACATATGCCTCATGGGAAAACATCACCTTCCTTCTGATGATGATTGTAGTGTCCAAAGTGGCATTGATGTACCTCCTCCCTCTTATGATGATTTGTTTTATAAATATATGGAAACATGCAATTATTTTGATAAAACCTTAAAGGATCTTGATCTAAAAAAATCTTATTAAAAGAAAATAAAAAATTACTAAAGAAATAATAAAGTTTAGGAAAGAGAAGATGGACTGCCAAGAGTGTGGCCACTCCTTGGCTAGGATCAAAGATTTGGAATAATTGATCTCTAAGATCTCCTCGAACATCGAAACTCTCACTAATGAGAGGAGAGATTTAGAGAGTAAGCTACAATCTTTTCTTGCCCAAATTGATAATGTGAAAAATAATTTTGTAAATCGATATGTAATGCTTGTAGCCGTAAACACAACTTTAAAAGCCCGCATACATGACTTGAACAATGCTATACAAAAATTCGGAGTTGGCCAGAAATCTCTTTGAAAGTGCACAGTGTGCCTCTGAGTACTCTCTAGAGGGGGGGTGGTGAATTGAGTTTTAAATATTTTCTACCCTAATTAAGCACACACAATAAAAACACTAAGTATTATGCAATCAACAATCCAAAGACAAAATAAAGTAAAGACAGATTGCTGGAAAAATAAACACAGAAAACTGAAATAAGGACATCACAGAAAATCAACACACAGAGGACAAAGGAATTTTTATAGAGGTTCCTCAAAATGTGGGTACTCCTCTCTTCTACCTTCCTGGTAGGATTGAACTACCCGTGCCTGAGTCTTTTGATAAGGAGACTCTTAGAAGCACCGAGTCTTTTGATAAGGATACTCTTAAGTCTTTTGATAAGGAGACTCTTAGAACCACTGAGTCTTTTGATAAGGAAACTCTTAGAACCACTGAATTATTTGAAAGAGGGATTAATAAAACTCTTTTACAGTTGAAGAATAATGGAGAAGAAAGAAAGAAGAGGGAGAATAGAATTCTGTTCTCAGAATTCTTCAGAAGCAATTTCTCAAGAACCATAGCTTCTGACTTTCACTGGATCTTTATATGATGAACCCTTACTTATGATTGAGATGATTGTAAGGGTTATTTGCTTGATCCACTTCTTATTAACTAGCTACTGTGTGATGAAGAAGAGAGATCAGCTGTATTCCTTGTAAGTGTTGAGAGAGCACTTTTTTTTTAGGGTTGAAGGAGGAAGAAGAAGAAGAAGACCCCTTATTCGATAGATGAATAATAATCAATCTCCATATTTTCTTCTCCTCTTCAGCATACTCATTCTGTATGATTGGTATTTGAATTTCTTTCTCCTTTTAGGTTGTCCTGAAAAGGAACACTTATTGGACATTTGATTTACCTTTCTTCTTTTGATCCCGACCCGTCCATCAGATGTGAATACCTTCCAAGAATGTTTTTTCCGTGTCCTGGAATACTCCATTCCATTCTTGGCAATAAACGAGCCGTTGAAGAACTGTCTTTAGCTTTGTGGACCTTCTGAAAAGGTGTTAAAGGATAGCAGAAAAGCATCCTTTTTCAGACTGTATTTGACGCAGCGTTGAATTTAATTTCTTTCTTATCAACGCACCTCTGAGTTCTTATAGGAGTAGTTTCGAAATCCTTCTTATCTCTGACAGAAATCAGAAGTCGACGTTACGTCGAATTGACTTCCTTCTTATCGACGCACCTCTGAGTTCTTATTGAAGTGGCTTCGAAATAGTTCTCAGCTCTGAATGAACTCAGATGTCAACGTTACGTCGAATACTTCTCGACGTATCCGTCGAGTTGGAAGTTTGAACTTGGATCTCATCTTCTGTGTTGAGTTGAAATAGAAGTTGTGTCAACTTCACTGTTGGGTTCGACAAGATCTTCTTACTATGTCATGTCCATTTCGACGTTGCGTCGAATTGACTTATACTTCGACAGGCTGATTAAGTTGCTTGGACTTCTAGTCAGAGTTGCGTCGACATCAAGTCAAAGTTGCGTCAACTTTCATTTGACGCTAGTCTTAACTTAGCTGACTTTGTGATTATCTTGACCTGCTCTTGACACTCTAAGGTGAGTAAGACATCCTAAGACATCTAATGACCGATTTACCCTTTCTATACAATGAGGGTAATACTCCTAGGGAGTAAAATCACCTATAGATAATTTGTTAAGTTAAATCAAAAGGAGTTGTTCCCAACACTCTTGATATGATTTTGGTCAAACAATGTCATGGAAGTCCAAAATTTGGGCTAAGATATCATTACGTGACATTACCACCAACGATAGCAACTACCGTCGGCAGTCGTGGTGCTTCTCAAAATAAATAAATAAAATTTGATGTTGATTCTCCCTCTTCCAGCAAGAGCCCACCCAAAATCAGAAATTTATCTCCACCCCTTTTCTTTTGTATGCCAAATGTAATAAGTTTGGAAACGAGTCTGGCTCTTGTTTGAAAAAGGGACCATGTGTTGTAAAGCAAATATGGGTACTTATGGTTTCCACCTACTCTTTGGGAGGAACCTCTTGGTACACAAATGAAGGATCATGGGCATCTGTGCACTGGGTAATGAATCTTTCTCAATTTCAAATATTTTATTTGTTTATGGTTTGAAATATAATTTAATTTCTATTAATAAATTATGTAATATAGGCTTAAATGTATTATTTGAATCATCAACAAACTTATGTAAAATCAACAATGCTAAAACAAATGAAATCTTACGCGATGCATCTAGATCACATATTGTTAGCATTATTGATAATAATCTCACTTTACCTTCTATGAAATGTCAAGTTAAAAAATGAAGAATTAGAATTTTGGCATATGAGACCTGGTCATTCTGGCACCAAACTTATTTGAATATTATCTACAGATAAATTAATTTGTGGTCTTCCAAAACTGAATGGTAATTTTTCTACTTTATGTAACCTATGACAAAAGGGGAAATTCACTAGATCTTCATTTAAAAGTAAAACTAAAGTTTCTACCACTAGACCACTACAACTATTGGAACTCTTTTGTCTAGTTAGCACATCTAGTCTAGGTGGAAGAAAATATACTTCTGTATTAATTGATGATTTTTCAAACTTTTCTTGGACTATATTTCTTACTTCCAATTCTGATGAATTTTTTGAATTTCTACAATTATGTAAACGTATTCAAAATGAACATGAATTTAAAATTAATTGCATATGCTCAAATCATGGAGGTAAATTTGAAAATGAAAAAAATTCTCTACTTTGTAGGATAGTTTAGGCATTAAACATGAATTTTTTGTTTCACATACAAGAGCTAACCCACATTATGCTTTTCAAGTATGGATTGCCTAAACATTTTTGGGTCGAAGTCGTTAGTACTACATGCAATATTATTAATATAATTATGCTTTGCCCTATCATAACTTTATTTACAAAATAAGTCTAATGGTTCATAGTCTTTGGTTGCAAATGTTTTATTTTAAATACTAAAGACAACTTAGACAAATTTGATGAAAATGTGATGAAGGTATATTTCTAGGAAATTTTTTAACTAATCGTGCTTATAAAATTTATAATAAAAGAACAATGACAATTGAAGAATCTATTAGTATAAAATTTGATGATTTTGTTACATGTGTAGCTCCTAGTGCTAATACATGAAATGACGATGAACCTGGCTCTAGCATGGATCTTACGGATGAAGATGAACCCATTGTTGATGAACCAAAGGAAGAAGAAGAAGCATATTTGATGTCAAGCACACTCAAATTTTTCTAAGAACCATCCGCAGGAACTTGTGCATGGAGAGCCATCTGAATGGGTAATGACACATTCTTCTTTGCATGAAACTTTTTCTAATTTGTGATTCATTTATGAAATAGAACCTAAAAATGTGTATGCTGCTTTAAATGATGAATCTTGGTTTATTTCAATGAACTTAGCCAATTTGAAAGAAATAAAGTTTGGAAATTAGTTGAACGTCCATCTAACCATCTGGTATTTGGAGTCAAATGGATTTTTAAAAATCAATTGGATAGTGAATCTAGGATAACTAGAAAAAAAATAGGTTGGTAGCTCAAGGATTTTCAGAAATTGAAGAGGTAGATTTTGAGGAAACATTCGTACTTGTTGCACGCTTAGAATCACTTGGAATATTTCTTACATTTACTAGCTTTAAACAATTCAAAATATTTCAAAAAATGTTAAGAGTGCCTTTCTAAATGAGATAATTAAGGAAGAAGTCTATGTAGAACAACCCCCCCCCAGATTTGTTAATAGTGAATTTCCTAATCATGTCTACAAATCACATAAAAATGTTTTATGGATAAAACATGCTCCTCGAGCTTTGTATGATAAATTAATTTCATTTTTATTAAGAATGATTTTGTTATGGGTAATTTCGATGCAACACTCTTCATTAAGCATATAAAAAATGATTTGATACTTTTACAAATATATGTTGATGATATTATGTTTGGATCCACTAATGAAGAGATATGTAAAGAAGTAGTAAGTATTGTTGAAACCAAGACTTGAGAACAAGACGTAGTCCCTGTGGAGTTCGGGCCCTCAACAGGTTGAGGGGTGACCAACACTTACTCCCCCCAAGGGAGAGCTCTAGGATAAGGGGCTAAGGAACTAGGGACAAGGCCAAGGGCTTAGCGAGGAGGTCCCACCACACACCCGGATGATCTTAGAGCGCTTCCCCTCCCCAGCCAATGCTAAGCTTGGGCACCATTAGAGGCTCTTGATGGATAAAATCGAGTTGCGTAAAATTAGAATATTATCCACGTATAATTCGATAAGGCAAGTGTACCTATCGCTTTATAATATAGGATTTAGAAAATCAAGTGTCGTATTTTTCTGGGCTTGTTGCGTACTTCTACTCACAAAGAAGAGCTATTATTTTACCGATCGAAAGTTGGGTTTGTTATGGAAAAACGATTTGGAGAAAATTAACTACGAAGAAAAATTATAATTTAAAAGATTAGCACTTGGTCTTGAATCCCTTTGGAATAAAATATAATTTTATAAAAGATGAAACCGCAAACTCTTATTGAAATAACTTTGACTGTGGAGGTTCCCAAAATATGGTAGAGCCTCTCTCGAGAGAACTACCACCTAACCTTAGGTTGATCGATTAAGACCCCTCGGCCAGTCGAAAGCCCTAAGCTTGCTTTAAGCGGTGAACCCCACTATTGGATTTGACTCCAATCCAAAAGATTTGTGTCACCCTCTCTCGAGGAATGCATGCAACCCTTTTTATCTTTGAGTGATCTTCTCGTTCGCATGGATCTCTCGATCACTAGCGTACGGATCTTAGATTGAAAATCATATTCCAGACATATGAAATCAAAGCGAAGTGTTTCAACGATAAATCGAAGATAAACAATTGGAGAGCTTGTCAATTAGAAAAATTCAAAACATATTTTATTTCATTCCAAAGTTCATCATGACCACGTGCTAAAGTAAATTTAGCTACTCATCATAGTGATGGGAATACAAGTAGAAGAGGAAAAAGACATTATTAAAAACTACAATACTTGAATTGAAATTGCAATAATAAAAACTTACAACTTAAAGAGAAACGAGCTAGAACAACAAAAATAGTAATCTAAAGCTAAAAATAAACTCCAAAATCGCCCTCCTTGACTTCTGAAGATTGCTGCCTTTTATAGTTGAAAAATCGAGGAGTCACGCCCTTGGTCATGCCCGTGACCAAGGGCGTGTAAGCTGTGTAATTGCTGTCTTGAAAGCCCGGGAACGTTGGGGAAGAGAAACCGCAAGAAATCAATTGCATGGCGGGTCACTGCCTTTGTCACGCCCGTGACTTAGGGTGTGTCTTTACCGGGTCTGGAAACGGCAGGAAACGTCGCGAACTGAGTTAATCTGGCGGTTGCAGAAGAGACATGGCCTCGGTCACGGCCGTGACCGAGGGCGTGTAAGCTGGAAACGGCGAGAATTGATTGCTGGCTGCATTAAACATATTCCGGGCGAGTCACGCCCGTAACCTTAAGGTCACGCCCACTGTCACGTTCGTGACCGAGGGCGTGTACTTTTAATCCTATGTGGCAGCGAGTTCTGTCAACTGGAATACGGCAGGTCTAGTTCATGGCCGTGATGTGGAGTCACGCCCATAGTCACGCCCATGGTCACGCCCGTGACAGAGGGCGTGTACTTTGTGATTTCGGCAGAAATACTCCAAATATTCTCCTGATTACTCTTATGAGCTTGAAATTGCTATTGGCAGCCCAAATTACCTGAAAATACAAGAAAAAAGTAAATTAATGATAAATTAACTAAAATTAAATAAAATAAAATTAATTATTAATAAAATATTGTATTAAAATAACTATAAATAATGTATTATCAAATACCCTCATACTTAAGCTTTTGCTATTCCAGAGCAAAACCATTATAAGTATGAGAAATTTTTATATGATATTTTAAAAAGAAAAAGAATTTACTCCTTTTTATGCAATTTAAAATTATACATGACTCATGCACAATAAGTTTTGAAATAAAATTTAGGTTCATAAGAAATAAGTCATGATTCATAAATTGGCATGCGTAGAATAAAAATTAGTTTCAAAATTCTCTAGTCAAATTTTCATAAATAATATTGTATTGAATTAAGCAAAATAATCTAAGATTAGAATTATATAAACTTTTGATATCATTCGAAACTTTATAGAAAACCTAAAAAATTAACTAAGCTCTCTCATAAATATCTTGAATATGAAATGATATTGGTTAAGTTTGGGTAGAATTGGCATAGAAGAGATTTTTAATTGAGAAATGATGAATTTTATCCTCTCATTTCCATTTTTTTTAGATACTTTTTTTAATATCTCAAATGTATATGTTTAGGAGTGATGAATTTTATCCTCTCAGCTCCATGACATATAATCTTTTAATAAATTTGGGTGCATATGTTTAGGAATGATGAATTTTATCCTCTCATTCCATGACATATGATCTTTTCAAAAAAAATGTATGCCAAATAAAGGGTTAAGTAAAAGGAGAGGCTAGGGATTAAAGGCTATAAAATTTTCAAGATAACTATTTTGAGATCATAGTAAATAAATTAAGAAATCTTAAGAATCTATGAGCTAAAGTTAATATAAGTAAAATCTAAAGACCTTAAGCAAAGTTACTACAAAATTAATTCATGATATTTTAAGGAGAGAAAACAAAACTAAGGAATATTCTAAACACACCAAAATGATGAAAAATTCATTAGTTCAAATTTATCTAAAAATTAAATCTAACAAATTATGATGAGACACATACAATTAAAAAAAACATAAACAGAAAAATTTTGTTTTTAAAAGTCATATAAACAAAGCTCATTGTTAAAAATGGTTAAACTCAAATAAAAAGTAAGGAAGCATCTAATATTACACAATTTATAAAAACATTGATTTTTTGATTTTTTTTTCAAAGGTTTTTTTTATATTTTGCTTGGAAAAGAAAAACAAACAAAAATAAAATATATATTTTTTTGTTCTTTGACTTCCCAAGGGCTACCCAATGACGGGCTCATAAGGTACTAGGCGGTTTTGTGGGATGAAAGCCCAACACGGCCCTTACGCAAGAAATTAGATTTTTTTATTTTCATTTTTTTGAAAAAATATTTCTTTTGTTGATTAATTTAAAAAAATATATTTGTGTTTTGGTATTTTTTAATTTTTTTTTTGTTTGGTATTTTTAGAATAACTTTGTGATTGATTTTCAAAAATAAAAAGGGTCACCCCCATACTTAAAATAAACATTGTCCTCAATATTTTAGAAATAAAAGTACGAGTAAAGGAGAGAAAACTTCCCTGAAGAAAACATAGAGTGAAGAACAAATCAATACCCGAGCCATCCTGAAGAAAACATAGAGTAAAAGCAAGACATTTTTTTATATTTTTTATATTTTTGTAGTAATAAAAGAGAAATAAAACAAATACAAAGGTGCAGTACATAAAATAAAAGATACAGACGACCAAAAATAAAAATCTCTAAGCGTCATCGTCATCGTCCTCCTGCTGATAATAAGCACGCAGATCAGCAAATTCCCGCTGCAGATGCTCCATAGAGGAAGCATGGCGCTGCTCAAGGGTACCAAAATGTGTGTATAAATGAGCACGCTCAGCTGCTCTGTCTGAATCTGATCCAGATGAGTGTGGATCCGCCCAAACTGCTGATCGAAATAAGTGGATGAGTCGGGCGTAGGGGGAAATGTTGCTGCGGCTGTTGTGGAAACTGCGGAGCTGGAGCAACGCCATTGGAATCAGCTTCGAAATCAAGATCGATCGGGTCGCCACCAACTTCGCCAGGAACGGCCTCGTACTCTCGGCCACGCCGATGCATCAAACCAAGGGCTTGGATGTTTTGGAACGTGATAGGCACGGGCACTTGGAGTGGAGCTATGGGAGGAAGTGCATCCCAGAGCCCCAAATGCTTGGCCAAAAATGTAACAAACGAGCCTCCATGTAGTGCACTAAGCCTCCGATTTTCGGCCTGATGCCGAAAAAACATTGCAAGCGCCGAACCAAGATTGAGGTGGACCCGTTCGTGTAGAATATATAAATATAGCAGGTCCACGCGGGTCACCACTCCATGGCTATCACCGCGAGCGGAAAGTGTGAAAGTGAGGAGGTAGTGGAGATAGCGTAATGCGGGGGAGAGGAGATGACTACCCTTGGATTTTAATGGCGAATATGGATTGGGGTCGTTACTGATTTCCGCCCAAAATCCATGGAGGCTATAATCACGAGGGAAATCGAGGAGGAGAATGTTGTAGGCCTCCATAAGGGTGAAAGCCTCGTCGCAGAAACCAATGAGAATGTTGAACTGTCGCAAAGGAAGGGTTCGCGAAAGTCCGCCCATCCGGAATTCAAGCATGTTGTCGGCCCCGGCCCAGTGGAAATCAAACGAAGAGAAAAACTCCACCCTCAGCTCGTAGTACGCCGGCTCCGAAATGAAGAAGAAAGGAGCCCACCCCATAGTAGTGAGGAAATCCCGCACCGCGTTGGCCTGCCCGAGGGGGGTGAGAACGTTCCAATCGATGACGAGGAAGACGCCAAATTCTTTCCCCCGGAGGCGGTTACTCCTTTCTTGATGAGTGGGATGGGGAAAATTGAGCATAGCCTCCGCATCAAAAGAGTCATCGGGGAGTGTAGAGGAGGACTCGCCAATGGCGTGATTGCGGCGGCGGGCGGCCATTTGGAAAGAAGAGATGAAGCATTCGGCCAAAGAAGAGAAAAAAGAAAGGGAGAGATGTGGGACAAGGTGTGGAGAAAAGAGAGGGGGAGGTGGCACTTAAATAGCTGAAAATTCATGTGTCACGCCCTCGGTCACGCCCGTGACCGAGGGCGTGTAAGGGGCGACACGTGAATTTTTGCGAGGGGAGAAAATGAGGATTTACCGGTCAAAAAGCCAAAAAATTGTCAGGTCACGCCCTCGGTCACGGGCGTGACCGAGGGCGTGTAACTGTCGAAGTCAAATGGACAGGGAATCCAATGCGCGCCGGTCCAAAATCGGTTCCCGAAATGTCACTGCCCAAGGTCACGCCCGTGACCATGGGCGTGACTTGACTGTCACGGGCGTGATAGTCAAATGGCATCTTTGACCGGTCGCGGTGGAGGCGTTGCGCCAGCTGGATAGGTCACGGCCGTGACCTTTGAAAGTCATGGGCGTGACTCGAGTTGTCATAGGCGTGACATCTCAAATTGAGCCCGTGAGGGCCGGGTTAGGCGAAAATGGTCTTCCATTAATGTCACGCCTGTGACCAAGCTTGGTCACGCCCGTGACTTTTACGGAAGACGGAATGGAGGGCAACTCGTCGAAAAAATCGTCAGGAAAATGAATCGAAATGCGCCACGCCCTGGTCACGGCCGTGACTGAGGCAGTGACTAAGACCGTGTAACACACTTTTTCATAAACATATATATATATATATTTTTTGGTTTGGTTTTGTAATTTTTTTATCTTTTTTTTTCTTGAAAAGAAAACAAAAACATGGTAGTACAAAAAAAGAAAAATACTAATAATAAAGTACCGACTTGGAGAGCGAGGTTTCATGCGTAAGTGCGAGTGATCGTTATCTCACAAATCTCCTCCAAACCTGCAAAATTGTTAGTAACAAAAAAATAATAATAATAATAACATGATTTTTTTTGTTATTATTATTTTTAAATAAAAATGATAAAAAACAAAACAAAAACATTTTTTTATAGAAATATATATATATATATATTGTGTGATTCATTTTTATATTTTCATATATTTTTGTAAATAAAAAAAAATTTAAAAAAAAGAAAAACATAAACAAAAATATTAATATTGATGTGCACCGATAAAAATGATACGGGATGCGGCCTCGCGAAACGCATCTGTATGGGTACCGCCGAGCACGCAAGCGCCACGCGTGGCGTGAAAATTAAAAGGTGTCAAGCGGCAAGCAACAAATATATCGTCGCACCAGTAGGCGCGCCAATTACATCGCCAAGTGGGCGCGACACTCACCGCGCCGAAATGGCGCGGCACTCGTCGCGCCGAAATGGCGCGGTACTTGCCGCGCCAAAATGGCTCGGCACTCGCCGCGCCGAAATGGCGCGGCACTCGCCGCGACGAAATGGCGCGGCACTCGCCGCTCCAAAATGGCGCGGCACTCGCCGCGCAGAAATGGTGGGGCACCTGCTGCACATAAAAGGGGGTGCGGCACTGTCGCACCCCCAATTAAAGGGTGTGCGGCAATGCCGCACCCCCAGCTACATTAGGGGGTGCGGCATTACCGCACCCCCAATGGCCATAAATGGGCGTTGACCACTTGGTCAACGCCCATGTGGCATTCCCCAATTGGGGAGTGCATAACTCCCCAATTGGGGAGTCACGTAACTCCCATTGGGGAGTTACGTGAGCAGTAACTCCCCTTGGGGAGTTAAGTGAATAGTAACTCCCCAAAGGGGAGTTACATGAATATGATTAATTCCTTAATTGGGAGTGCTCCCGGCCACCTCGCCCTCGAGGTCTCTTCACGGTTGTGCGTTGAGCACCTTCTTGTTCACCGTGCTCAAAACAACTCCACGCTAACTGCACGGGCCACAACACCTCCAGAGTCCACATTCAGGCGCGCGCATAGTGCCCCCAAGTGCACGTTGCGCGTTGAACGCCCCCACATTCACCGTTCGCTCAAAACGCCTCTAAGCGAGTCCGGAATGCTTTCGTGTTCGTTGCGCGCTCAGAACGCTTCAGAGCACGCTTGCGCGCTCGGAACGCTTCTGAGCGTGCTTGCGCGCCCGGAACACTTCCGCATTTCTGACATTCTCACATTTTGTCTTTCTAGCTTCTCAGATTTCGGGAACCATCCGTCGCCTTTTTCGCCTTCAACGAAGCTGCCCAAACTGCCCGAACTGCCCGAACTGCCAGAGGGGCAAGATGGTCATTTACGAAAAATGGTGATCCGTGTGCTCCGAACCGGAAAATATGATTCGTCTGCCAGGTGGTTACGGTGGTTACAACAGCTAAATTACCGGGCTACCCCCGGCCAAAGCTATAAAAGGAGCCCCAGGCCTTCATTTCAAAGGATCTGGCCCTCTGGACTCGGGAGAGCTCCCTTGAAGATTTCCACGGAATTCTCCTTCGGCGCTTGAAGATCTCCTTCGTGAACTTGAAGATTTCCCTCATCCCGAAAGGCGACTCAGCATTCTCACTTTCATTCCCCGGAGCATTCTCACTTTTGTTCCCCACAGTTCTCAGAAGGAAAAAGACTTAGTTTTCTAAGAGGTGACCTGTTACCTCCAGAACTCTCTCTCTCTCTCTCTCTCTCTCTCTCTATTATTGTAACGGGAGGCGGCCTGTCGCGCTCGACTTCTAAATACCTAACTGTAAGTTCTCAGAAGATAGTGAAGTTTGGTCGGCACAGCTCCGACCACATGGTTTTTCACCCTTTCTAGGTTTTCCACGTTAAAAAGTCTCAGTGTACTCAACGAATCTCTCTTTGACTGTTTGCGCGCTCAGTTCACTTCCTAGCTAAGGTGGTTCAATTCGACCGGTCTACCGGAGCACCCGAGCGACCCGCACAGTTTCGCGCCGTCTGTGGGAACCGAGTTCCCGAAATTCTGCAAAGACTCACTAGAAGAAGCACTAGCCGCCAATTGCACTGGCGAGAAGAAGTGCTCGCACCACTGAAGGATCAAACGCGGAGGGGAGCGTCGACCCAGCTCCCTCCCACTCTCTTATCAATGCACCTCTGGCAGAAGAGGCAGCGCCTGCGGCCGCAACAATACTGGAAGGGCGCATGCGGCAGATGGAAGAACAACATGTCGAGATGCCGACTCTTGTAAGAAATCTCGGGGCTCCTCAAGTTCCCTTTCAACCGCCAGCGTGGAACATTCCGCCTCCCCCAGCTCTGAATCATGATCCGGTCGAGGGGGTCGTTCGAGAAGATGAAGCCTCAGAAGATTTCTCCGACGCCGCAAGCTCCGCTCAGCCTGCTCCGCCGGTCAGGGGACCGGAGGCTGACCCCCATCACCATCGCCAAGGAAGAGCTGCTCCTGTCCGAGCAGCAGAAAGAACCACGCGAGAGGAGATACGCGATATGATAGCAGAAGAGTACGGTCAGGCGGGGGGACGCGTAGCCCTCGCCCGCCGTCCCGCGCATCACGACTCTCTACTATCGCCTCAAGTCTTGGCTCATCCAGTTCCAAATGGTTTCAAGATTCCCAACATTGAAACATTCGACGGGACGGACGACCCATTGGAACATGTCAATCACTTCACCACCATCATGAGAATTTACAGCACCCCCGATCAACTCCTCTGTCAAGTGTTCCCGGCAACCTTGAAGGGACAAGCGCGCACTTCGTTCCACTCCCTGCGAGATGGGGCCATCAATAACTTTGCAGAAATGACGCAACAGTTCATGGACCAGTTCATCGCCAATCGTAGGATTGGCCTACTGGGGAAATTCCTATGAGACTAGGCAACGATTTGGCTAGCAGGAGATCAGCTAACGGCCTGCAGGGAAGGACCGGGAGCAACCCTTAAGGCAGTCATCCCAGGAGAAAGCTTCATACCCATTAGCGGGGCTCTACCAGTGCCACTGAAATATTCTGTCAACTTTGTTTCTGTAACAACATTGTGTAAATTGCCACTGCTAATTGTTTTTAAATTCATCATTTCAGGCATTTCATATCCTGCGCTATCGAAACTATGTAAAACGTCCATTTGCATAAACATCACCTGCCTTCGGGCAGTGCGCTAATGAACAGCACCTGCCTACAGGCTGTGCGCTAATGAATAGCACCTGCCTCTGGGCAGTGCGCTAATGAATAGCACCTGCCTTCAGGCAGTGCGCTAATGAACATCACATGCCTCTAGCCAGTGCGCTAATGAACAGCACATGCCTCAAGGCAGTGCGCTAATGAACAACACCTGCCTCAAGGCAGTGCCCTAATGAACAGCACCTGCCTCCAGGCAGGTCGCTAATGAACAACATCTGCCTCCAGGCAGGGCGCTAATGAACAGCACCTGCCTCCAGGCAGGGCGCTAACGAACAGCACTTGCCTCCAGGCAGGGCGCTAATGAACAGCACCTCCCTCCAGGCAGGGCGCTAATGAACAGCACCTGACTCAAGGCAGTGCGCTAATGAACAGCACCTGCCTTAGGGCAGAGCGCTAATGAACATCACCTGCCTCCAGGCAGTGCGCTAATGAACAGCACCTGTCTCAAGGCAGTGCACTAATGAACAACACCTGCCTCAAAGTAGTGTGCTAATGAACAGAACCTGCCTCCAGGCAGTGCGCTAATGAACAGCACCTGCCTCGAGGCATTGCGCTAATGAACAACACCTGCCTCCAGGTAGGGAGCTAATGAACAGCACCTGCCTCCAGGCAGGGCGCTAATGAACAGCACCTACCTCCACGCAGGGCGCTAATGAACAGCACCTGCCTCCAGGCAGGGCGCTAATGAATAGCACCTGCCTCCAGGCAGCGAGCTAATGAACAGCAACTGCCTACGGGCAGCGCGCTCACAACAATCTCTCATTGTCGTCAATTGAAGGTTCGACCTTCTCCACCGCGGTAAGGTTCGGACGTCATAAGGGTCTGCCCCACTTACATTCGTCCACGGTTTGAATACGTATGCCCTTCACCGACAAAAACTTATCTTTTATTATGAAAAAAGCTGCGAGATCCGACTCACGCAAACTTATCCTATATTATGTAAAAGCCGCGAGCGCAGACTCGCGCAAACTTATTTTCTATTATGTAAAAAGTTGCGAGCTCAGACTCCCGCAAACTAATTCTCTATTGCGTACAAAGCGGCGAGCTCAGACTCGCGCAAACTAATTTTCTATCAGGTGAAAAGCCGCGAGCTCAGATTCGCGCAATCTTATCTTCCATCATATAAAAAGTCGCAGGTGACACAAGATGACGAGTACAACACGTACGACCAAGGAATACAACCACACCAGCTCAACGTTGTACACAAGTGAAAGCAATAACAAACAGCGAATTCGCCGACATGGTGAAGAGAAGAGGCCTCTCGCAAGTGGAAGATAAGCGTCAAGTACGACAATCTAAACTAGGTCTGCCCAAAAGACTACCTTGCCTCAACGTTGCTTGGGCACCTTGCCTCAGCGCTGCTTGGGCACATTGCCTCCCGATCAAGACGAGATAGAAGTTTCTCCCACAACTAGATCCGTGCGATGACTTCCGACACACACATGAAGATGACAGTGATACAAACTGTCGCAAAGGAAAATCAAAACCTCCGAACTCCTCCGCACAGTAATTCGGACACCGAAAGTTTGGGGGCTTATGATGTGCACCCGTAAAAATGATACGGGATGCGGCCTCGCGAAACGCATCCCTATGGGTACCGCCGAGCACGCAAGCGTCGCGCGTGGCATGAAAATTAAAAGGTGTCATGCGGCAAGCAACATATATATCATCGCACTAGTAGGCGCGCCAATTACGGCGCCAAGAGGGTGCGGCACTCGCCGCGCCGAAATGTCGCGGCACTCGCCACGCCGAAATGGCGCGGCACTCACCGCGCCGAAAATGGCGCGGCACTCGCCACGCCGAAATGGTTAGGCACCTGCCGCAAATAAAAGGGGGTGCGGCACTGCCTCACCCCCAATTAAAGGGGGTGCGACATTATCACACCCCCATCTGCCTTGGGGGGTGCGTCATTGCCGCCACCCCAGCTACGTTAGGGGGTGCGGCATTACCGCACCCCCCAAATGGCCATAAATGGGCATTGAACACTTGGTCAACGCCCATGTGGCATTCCCCAATTGGGGAGTGCATAACTCCCCAATTGGGGAGTCACGTAACTCGCATTGGGGAGTTACGTGAGCAGTAACTCCCCTTGGGGAGTTACATGAATAGTAACTCCCCAAAGGGGAGTTACATGAATATGATTAATTCCCTAATTGGGAGTGCTCCCGGCCACCTCGTGTTGGGTTTTTCTAGAACCATACATCAGATGTAGGCGCAGCGGAAATAAACAGAAACAACCCAAAAATGCTTGGATCGGCCATGAATGTTGAATCAAGAAGTTAATAATATACTAGGTAAAAATTACCTCAATGGGGTTGGATCAAATCCAACCAAGATGCTCCAAGAGTTGATCCCTGTCGGTGGCAAGAAGAGTTCTCACGTAGAATTATGTCTACGTCTCTACAGAAGTCCACACGAGCCGGGAGAACGCCAAGTCACGTCGCACGCAACTCGGAAGGAAGAAAGGCTGCACCTTGCACTTCCACGAATTGCTAGATCCGCTTCAGGAAGAACAATGTCGGCGACAATCGACGGAGAGGAGGTCGGCGGAGGCGAACGAGCGACGGAACTCCTTCCGTCTAGGGTTCGGGCGAGAGCGGAACACTTCCGTCGGCCTTTCTATTTTTTAAGTTATTATGAACCCTAAAACGAAGTCCTATTTATACCCAAAGGATAAACAGCTTCTAGAAGAATCGCTATCCGCAGACCACACATCAGAATAAGGGCTTCTGTTACAATTCGTCGGAATTTCACGGAAGATCATTCGTCGAGATTTCACGGGACAACCCGACGAAATCCGACGAATCACAACAGACGGCAACAATTGCCTAGTCAAGGATCTCTGTCACAGTTCGTCGAGTTTCCACGGAATGACCCGACGAATCCCGACGAATCCGACGAATCCAGACAGACGACAACACTTTGTCGAGTGAAGGATCTCTGTCACAGTTCGTCGAGTTTCCACGGAATGACCCGACGAATCCCGACGAATCCGACGAATCCAGACAGACGACAACTCTTTGTCGAGTGAAGGATCTCTGTCACAGTTCGTCGAGTTTCCACGGAATGACCCGACGAATCCCGACGAATCCGACGAATCCAATCCGTGTAAACCCGACGAATTCCGACGAATCATATCCGACGAATTCAGACAGCAACATTTGCTGGACTTCCCCATTCTATATGGTGATTGGTAACCTTTACCAACACAGTCAATCTTCCAACTTCTCCACATGCTCTTATGCGCGACCCTGCAGGCTCATATCGCGTTGGCAGTGAGATTACATGTTTGACCAATTCTAGATCACAATGGCAACTCCAACAGTCTCCCACTTGATCTTGAAAGTATCAAACCAAAAACCTCACAAACAATGAGCGGCATCTAGCAATGCATCATTGCTCCCCAAGCAATAAGAGTTCATAACTCATAAGCCTTTATGACCAATGTTCCAGCGTTGTCTTTGTCCCTTTGTCCCTTACATCCGGAAAGAACTAGAGGTATGGACCGTGTCACCCTCATAATAGCTCAATCCAAGTTTCTTGATCTAGAACGGACTTCCAGAGAATGGTGAGCTCAATATCACATATTGACTCTACCAAGCATGGCCATGCATTTCTCAGTCCAATTCCATCAAGGGGCCCATGGATGCAACTCCTGTTATATAGGAGGACAAATCCCATATCTGCTCATACCCAAACACCCAAATGATTCGTAACGTACCCAACGACCACCCTTATCATCAACCTTCTTCAAGGAAAACTTTAGATGACATCAAAGCACGCTCTTCCTCACTCGGTGAATGCTGTGACTTCAGGTCAAAGGACCACAACACCATTGTCAAATGAGACCTACTTGTGACACTTTTAAGTAACAATCCACAAAGTAGTCTCAGGTTGGGTCTGTCCAGTACAACTTGTTCACTAACAAGTACCCATGTGATGACTTGATATCACAATATCATGACCTGTGAGAACAGGTCATCAGTCAACACACATGCTAGTCTTAATGTATCATCATCACCCTTAGCTTCTACGATGATACCTCGACCAGGGACCTTTTAAGAATGAAGCTTCGAAATCATAGGCTCTCACATTCAAGTCTCGTACTTGATGTCCTATGGAAGCGAACATTCTAAGGGTATTTATCACGAATTTTATTCTATCATATAGAAACAGTATATCGTAATAAAAGAACTTGCCATTAATCGTAAAAAGAAATAATTGGTACACAATTCATCATATGAATATATTTTGAACAGCCAACAGAATATTTATTTTACATTCAACCCACAAGACTCCCACTAGAGTTGATCATTCAGGTATCGTATACCCATTGATCTAGTATGACCATCATGCTTTCTCTGCGCGAGAGGCTTTGTCAGTGGATCCGCAATATTCTCCTCAGTCGGCACTCTACAAATGTTCACATCTCCTCGTTCGACAATCTCACGAATAAGATGGAACCGCCGAAGTATGTGCTTGGAGCGCTGATGGGATCTAGGTTCCTTAGATTGTGCAATTGCACCATTGTTATCACAGTAGAGAACTACGGGACCAACAATGCTAGGAACTACATCTAGCTCGCCGATGAATTTCCTAATCCATACAGCCTCCTTCGCTGCATTAGCTGCAGCGATATACTCGGCCTCAGTTGTAGAATCAGCAACTGTCTCTTGCTTGGAACTCTTCCAGCTCACAGCTCCTCCATTCAGGCAAAACACAAACCCTGACTGAGACTTTGAATCATCCCTATCAGTTTGGAAGCTAGCATCCGTGTAACCACTTACAACGAGCTCTTCCTTTCCACCATACACCAAGAATACATCCTTAGTCCTTCTCAAGTACTTCAGGATATTCTTTACGGCTATCCAGTGACATTCACCGGGATCAGACTGATACCTGCTAGTCATGCTCAAAGCAAAAGAGACATCGGGTCGAGTACATAACATTGCATACATGATTGACCCAATTGCCGAAGCATATGGAATCAACTTCATGCGGTCCTTATCTTCACAAGATTTTGGACACTGGTCCTTAGAGAGATTCACACCATGAGACATGGGCAAAAATCCTTTCTTGGACTCAAGCATGTTGAACCGCTTCAACACCTTGTCAATGTACGTACTCTGGGTCAAACCCAGCAACTTCTTCGATCTATCTCTATAGATCTTAATACCGAGTATGTAAGTCGCTTCACCCAAGTCCTTCATAGAAAAGCAGTTCCCTAGGTTGTTCTTAACAACTTTCAGGGTAGGTTTGTCATTCCCGATCAGCAGTATGTCATCTACATACAATATCAGGAAGACAACAATGCTCCCACTGATTCGCTTGTAAACACACGGTTCATCCTCGTTCTTGACAAAACCAAACTCTTTGATCTTCTCATCAAAACGAAGATTCCAACTTCTAGAGGCTTGTTTCAATCCATAGATGGACTTATTCAGCTTGCATATTTTAGTGGCTTCATTTGGGGATACAAAACCCTCGGGTTGTGTCATGTACACTTCCTCAAGGAGGTTTCCATTTAGGAAAGCCGTTTTGACATCCATCTGCCAGATCTCGTAGTCATAATACGCAGCAATAGCAAGCAATATCCTAATGGACTTTACCATGGCAACAGGGGAAAAGGTCTCATCATAGTCAACACCATGAATTTGCTTGAAACCCTTAGCCACCAGTCGCCCTTTGAATGTCTGTACATTCCCATCCATGTCGGTCTTCTTCTTGAAGACCCACTTGCACCCTATGGGTCGTACCCCTTCAGGTGGTTCCACCAAGTTCCAAACTTGGTTTATATACATGGAGTCCATTTCGGATTTCATAGCCTCAAGCCATTTGTCGGAGTCCGGTCCATACATAGCCTCTTGGTAGGCTGCTGGTTCATCATCATGATCCATAAGCAACACATTACCTATTTGAGACACGAGAAATCCATATCTCTCAGGCTCAAATCTTGGTCTACCAGATCTACGTAGGACTTGTGTTTCGTGAGCAGGTTCTCTAGCTACAACATCTTGTAGTCCTGGCTCAGAATCCAACTCTGGTTCATTCACTATTTGTGGTTCTTGAACTTCTTCAAGTTCTACCTTTTGCGTCTTTCTTGATAAGAACTCTTTCTCCAAGAAGACACCCGTCCTTGCGACAAACACTTTGCCCTCAGACGGTAGGTAAAAGTAATATCCCTTCGTTTCCTTAGGATATCCCACCAGATAACACTTATCTGATTTGGGTTCCAGCTTGTCAGGCATTTGACGTCGTACGTATGCCTCACAGCCCCAAATTTTAATGAACGACATACTAGGACGCTTCCCAGTCCATATCTCATATGGTGTCTTTAGAACCGTTTTCGTCGGAGCGCGATTCAGTGACATTGCAGCAGTCTCTAAAGCAAAACCCCAAAAGGAAACAGGCAAGTCTGCATGACTCATCATCGACCGTACCATGTCTAACAGAGTACGATTTCTCCTCTCAGACACACCATTATGCTGCGGTGTCCTAGGTGGAGTGAGCTGTGATACAATACCACACTCTTTCAGATGATCACGGAACTCATGACTCAGGTATTCGCCACCTCGATCAGATCGGAGTGCTTTAACCTTTTTACCCAATTGGTTCTCCACTTCATTCTTAAACTCTTTGAACTTTTCAAAGGTTTCGGATTTGCACTTCATAAGATACACGTATCTGTATCTACTGAAATCATCAGTAAATGTAACGAAGTAGAAATACCCACCTCTAGCCATAGAACTCATGGGTCCGCATACATCACTATGTACAACACCCAAGAGATCCTCAGCCCTCTCAGTATAACCAGTGAAAGGGGGTTTAGTCATCTTGCCTAATAAACAAGACTCACATCGCTCAAATGATTCATAATCAAATGAGTCCAATAGTCCATCTTTATGGAGCTTGGATATGCGCTTCTCGTTTATATGGCCCAAACGACAATGCCAGAGATATGTAGGATTTGAGTCATTTGTTCTTAGTCTTTTATTACTATCTACATTATAGATCGGATGGTCCAGGTTCAAAACATAAAGACCATTAAACAATTGAGCTACAACATAACAAACATCATTCTTAAATATAGAACAACAATTGTTCTTAATTATAAAAGAAAATCCAATCATGTCCAAACATGAAATGGATATAATGTTTCTAGTTATGGCCGGAACAAAATAACAATTATTAAGTTCTATTACAAGCCCACTGGGCAAAGAAAGACGGTAAACCCCTACGGCTACAGCAGCAACTCTTGCTCCATTGCCGACACGTAGGTCCACCTCTCCTTTACTCAGCAATCTCCTCCTTCCTAGTTCCTGCACATTTGTACAAATGTGAGAACCACATCCGGTATCCAATACCCAAGATGAAGGAGCAGAAAGGTTTATCTCTATAACGTAAATATCCGAAGCGGAAGTCATACCTCCCTTCATTTTATGCAGACCCTCAATGTATGAAGGACAATTCCTCCTCCAATGACCAGCCTTGCCACAGTGGTGGCATTTCCCTTCCTTCACGGTGCTCATCTTTTTCAGTGCAGAAGATTTGGGCTCAAGATGTGACTTAGGTCCCACCTTCGTCTTCTTGAAGCCCTTGGCCTTACCCTTGCCTTTATGTACCATCAATATGGGACTAGCAGGCTTGGCCTTCTTCATGTTTATTTCGGCAGTTCGCAACATGCCTAGGAGCTCGGGCAGTGTCTTGTCTATTTCATTCATGTTATAGTTCAAGACGAACTGCTCATAACTATCCGGCAACGATTGCAGGATAAGATCTGTGGCCAACTCTTGACCCAGAGGAAAACCCAGTCTCTCCAGGTTCTCTATATACCCAATCATCTTGAGTACGTGAGTACCAACCGAGTCTCGAGCTCCCATTTTGCACTGAAATAAGGCCTTCGTGACATCGAACCTCTCTTGACGAGCTTGCCCTTGAAACATTTTCTTTAGGTGCTCGTCAATCTCCTTGCACCCCATGTTCTCGTGTTGCTTCTGAAGCTCAGAGTTCATGGTGGCAAGCATAAGGCACTCGACGTCTAAGGCGTCATC
The DNA here is from genome assembly GCA_033032865.1 of Dactylorhiza incarnata. NCBI lineage: Eukaryota > Viridiplantae > Streptophyta > Magnoliopsida > Asparagales > Orchidaceae > Dactylorhiza > Dactylorhiza incarnata. The sequence goes on along the minus strand of JAWHQI010000915.1, from coordinate 34,927 downwards.
GGTATACTTCTTATAAGCATCCTTATCAACACGGGACGAGTTCCCGGTCGGCACCTCGGGGGCTTCTTCTTCCAAGACGTAGAGCTTTCGCTCTTGCCTGAGAACAATTCTCAGGTTCTTATACCAGTCCATATAGTTCGTCCCACTAAGCTTGTCCTTCTCAAGGATAGCTCTTAGGGACAAGGTGGAGTGTGAACCACTTGCCATGGAATTCTACAAGAATTCATGCAGAACCTAATTAGTACCTTAATTTCAAAATACAATTTATTTTTAATTTGGACTTCAATTAAATACTCCCACTATTTTATTCAAAATGATAGCCCTCACTATCAATTCGGAGAGTCCATGCGAGCTACTCTCTTAGTGGACAAGATCCGTATTTCACCAACACCACGAGTCCGCTTTGGCGTTCCTCTCATAATGCGGTTATTTAGGTAGGCAACGCTTGCCAATTGCATCCTCATGCAATTCTTGTATGGCTGGTGAATAACTCCTTATTCGCATCCATCATATGGAGCATGCCAACCCTATGCCTCCAGGCACTCAACCTTTGAGGTCACCTAGTTAAGTTAGACCCGATGTCGACAGTGGGATATCACAATTATCCGCTCGCACCCTTACCAAGATAGATTAATGCACCTTGCTTTGGCAAGCCCACACTTCATCGATCGAGGCAGGAAGAGTGTCATCCATCGGAAGGCATCCGAACACTTAATATTTGATGAAGGGATTTTAATTTTAATAATAGGTTAACACTTAACCATGATCAACATTTGATCAAAGTGCACATCCACAGAAAAACAAGCTTTCTTAAATCCACATGCATCCCTTATGTGCACAACATAAGACTATCAACCTTTGATAGACGAAAGGGCTAAATCTGGACATTTAGAACTCTTCCAAATCTTCAGATTTACATGCATTGGACAAAGGCAAAGACAACTCGACTTAAAGCAGTAGACAAGCTCGTCTCTCATTGTTGGATTCAAAATCCAAAACAGAACAAGGGTTCATTAACCACTTGAGGGACGGTTACTGCTAAGGAGACAATAATTTCTAACAATTAGAAATTACCACGAAATCCCAAACGTTCCTGGTGGGGTTCCAAGACCCCCTTTTGAAAATCATCAACATTTGATGTTCCAGAAAGAAATCTTGACATTTAGAACACTTCTAAATACCTAGATTTGCACGTACTGGAATAACCAAACTTCTGAAACAAAATTCATGACCAGCAACCTAGCTCTGATACCACTGTTGGGTTTTTCTAGAACCATACATCAGATGTAGGCGCAGCGGAAATAAACAGAAACAACCCAAAAATGCTTGGATCGGCCATGAATGTTGAATCAAGAAGTTAATAATATACTAGGTAAACATTACCTCAATGGGGTTGGATCAAATCCAACCAAGATGCTCCAAGAGTTGATCCCTGTCGGTGGCAAGAAGAGTTCTCACGTAGAATTATGTCTACGTCTCTACAGAAGTCCACACGAGCCGGGAGAACGCCAAGTCACGTCGCACGCAACTCGGAAGGAAGAAAGGCTGCACCTTGCACTTCCACGAATTGCTAGATCCGCTTCAGGAAGAACAATGCCGGCGACAATCGACGGAGAGGAGGTCGGCGGAGGCGAACGAGCGACGGAACTCCTTCCGTCTAGGGTTCGGGCGAGAGCGGAACACTTCTGTCGGCCTTTCTCTTTTTTAAGTTATTATGAACCCTAAAACGAAGTCCTATTTATACCCAAAGGATAAACAGCTTCTAGAAGAATCGCTATCCGCAGACCACACATCAGAATAAGGGCTTCTGTTACAATTCGTCGGAATTTCACAGAAGATCATTCGTCGAGATTTCACGGGACAACCCGACGAAATCCGACGAATCACAACAGACGGCAACAATTGCCTAGTCAAGGATCTCTGTCACAGTTCGTCGAGTTTCCACGGAATGACCCGACGAATCCCGACGAATCCGACGAATCCAGACAGACGACAACACTTTGTCGAGTGAAGGATCTCTGTCACAGTTCGTCGAGTTTCCACGGAATGACCCGACGAATCCCGACGAATCCGACGAATCCAGACAGACGACAACACTTTGTCGAGTGAAGGATCTCTATCACAGTTCGTCGAGTTTCCACGGAATGACCCGACGAATCCCGACGAATCCGACGAATCCAATCCGTGTAAACCCGACGAATTCCGACGAATCATATCCGACGAATTCAGACAGCAACATTTGCTGGACTTCCCCATTCTATATGGTGATTGGTAACCTTTACCAACACAACCAATCTTCCAACTTCTCCACATGCTCTTGTGTGCGACCCTGCAGGCTCATATCGCGTTGGCAGTGAGATTACATGTTTGACCACTTCTAGATCACAATGGCAACTCCAACACCTCGCCCTCGAGGTCTCCTCACGGTTGTGCGTTGAGCACCTTCTCGTTCACCGTGCTCAAAACAACTCCACGCTAACTGCACGACCACAAAACCTCCAGAGTCCACATTCAGGCGCGCGCAGAGTGCCCCCAAGTGCACGTTGCGCGCTGAACGCCCCCACATTCACCGTTCGCTCAAAACGCCTCTAAGAGCGTTCGGAATGCTTCCGTGTTCGTTGTGCGCTCGGAACGCTTCTGAGCACGCTTGCGCTCCCGGAACACTTCCGCATTTCCGACATGCTCACATTTTGTCTTTCTAGCATCTCAGATTTCAGGAACCATCCGTCGCCTTTTTCGCCTTCAACGAAGCTGCCCGAACTGCCCGAAATGTCCGAACTGCTCGAACTGCTAGAGGGGCAAGATGGTCCTTTACGAAAAATGGCGATCCGTGTGCTCCGAACCAGAAAATATGATTCGTCCGCCAGGTGGTTACGGTCGTTACAATGGCGAAATTACCGGGCTACCCCCGGCCAAAGCTATAAAAGGAGCCCCAGGCCTTCATTTCAAAGGATCTGCCCTTCTGGACCCGGGAGAGCTCCCTTGAAGATTTCCAGGGAATTCTCCTTCGGCGCTTGAGGATCTCCTTCGTGGACTTGAAGATTTCCCTCATCCCGAAAGGCGACTCAGCATTCTCACTTTCGTTCCCCGGTGCATTCTCACTTTTGTTCCCTACAGTTCTCAGAAGGAAAAAAGACTTAGTTTTCTGAGAGGTGACCTGTCACCTCCATAACTCTCTCTCTCTCTCTCTCTCTCTCTCTCTCTCTCTCTCTCTCTCTCTATTATTGTAACAAGTGGCGTCCTGTCGCGCTCGACTTCTAAATACCTAATTGTAAGCTCCCAGAAGATAGTGAAGTTTGGTCGGCACAGATCCGACCACGTGGTTTTTTACCCTTTCCGGGTTTTCCACGTTAAAAAGTCTTAGTGTACTCAATGAATCTCTCTTTGACTGTTTGCGCGCTCGGTTCGCTTCCGAGCTAAGGTGGTTCAATTCGGCCGGTCTACCAGAGCACCCGAGCGACCCGTAATAAATATAAAATCCTTTGTCCCTTTTTTTGAGACATTTTTTTTAATTAAAAGCGAAAAATAAAAACATGGGTTGCCTCCCATGAGCGCTTTGAATATGGTCGTTGAGCTCGACCATGGTGGCGTGCCGGTTCTTAACTTGTTCTAAATTTATCATCAAATGATGAAAACGGCTTTGAGAGATGCAAGGTGGGTGAATTTGTTGCATGAATTAAAATATTCTCATACCCCATTCGGAGGAGAAGAATGCCCTCACAAACATCAAATATTGCTCGCGTAGTGGCCAAGAAGGGACGACCAAGGATAAGAGGTATCCCGTCGTCTTCTTCCATATCAAGGATAACGAAGTCTACCGGTAAAGTAGACTCGCCAACCTCAACTGGCAGTTCATGAATCACCCCTAAGGGGGTCTTCACGGAGCGATCGGCCAATTGTAATTTGATGTCGGTGGGGGTAGGTTCTCCTAATTGTAATTTTTGGGCTAAGCTATAGGGGATAATATTAACACTAGCGCCCAGATCGGCGAAAGCGTTTGAAAAATGGGTAGTTCTTATAGTGCATGGAATATTAAAAGTAGAATTAATATTATTAGCCCCTCGATCAAACGAGTGGGATAAGGAATACGGGGTTGAAATTTTGGAAAAGGAAGAAATGATGGGATAGCTGAATTTTCCTCTCCAAGATCGGTGTCTGAATCATCCGCAAAGGTCACCGCCAAGACATTTGAAGTTGTCGGCGGTGTTCTTTTCGGATGATCAGTGACCGTTTTTAAGAGTTGCCCCCACTTGGTTCTCCAAATTCCGCAAGGAGCCTTGTAAATTGCGGACATCCGCGTCATTTTTAGAAATATATTTATTAACCGCCTCCTCGAGAGAAGGTGGTTTTGGGGCTTGCGGTGGAAGAGAAGAATTTGGAGGAGCAAGGGGAGCATTACTCGTGTTACCTTGATTACCCCATGATAAATTGGGGTGGTTCCTCCAACCTGGGTGGTATGTGTTGTCGTATTGATTGTTCCCCGGATTGAAGGGCGGCCGGTTCGGATTACCCATGTAATCCCATGCTCCGCCGCATTTTGATTAGGCTCCCAGGTAGGTGTAGAAGAGGGAGCAGTCATCCCTTCTAGTTTCTTGCCAAGTAGCTCAACCTATTGAGACAAATTAGTAATTGAATCAATTTCATAAAGCCCGGCCAGTTTATTTGAGCGAGACCTGGGTGTACTCCATTGATAAGTGTTCATGGCCATCCCCTCAATAAGCTCTTGCACAGCCGCCGGTGTTTTGTTATTTAGAGTACCACCGGCGGTGGCGTCAATCATTTGATGCGTTTGGAGATTGAGACCATTGTAGAAGGTCTAAATTTGCAACCAATCGGGGATTGCATGATGGGGGCATCGACGCAAATGTTCCTTAAATTGCTCCCAAGTATCATAAAGAGTTTCTGATTCAACTTGGGAGAAAGAAATGATATCCTTACGCAATTGGGCTGATTTAGCGGGCGGAAAATATTTTGTGAGAAACTGTTCCGTCATTTGAGCCCATGTGGTGATAGATCCTCTTGGAAGAGAACTCAGCCACTGCTTAGCCTTATTGCGCAATGTGAAAGGAAAAAGCCGAAGCCTTATTGCGTCTTCGGATACCCCGTTAATTTTGAAAGTATCGCATATTTCTAGAAAACTAAAAATATGCGCGTTGGGGTCCTCGTCTTGTAGCCCATCAAATTGTATATATTGTTGTACCATTTGAATGATGCTTGGCTTCAACTCAAAGTTATTGTTCGTTATAGTGGGGCGAACAATACTATATTGGGTATCTTCCAGATTAGGCTGTGCGTAATAGGACATAGTCTGTTGCGCGGCCTCATCCGGGTTTGGATCACCCATATTAGAAGAAGAGGAGGAAGAAGTAAAAGAAGAAGAAGAAGGATCTTAAGCTTCGCCGAAAGGTTTGCTCGATTTCCGGATCCAATTCAAGAAGATCGGACGGATTCTTTCGGGTCATACAACAAAAAGAAAAACCATAGGAAAGAGAGGAAAAAAATGATAAAATTAATAGAACTAAGCTTTCAAAATATCAACAATAGTCCCCGGCAACGGCGCCAAAAACTTGATAGATAAAATCGCGTTGCATAAAATTAGAATATTATCCACGTATAATTCGATAAGGCAAGTGTACCTATTGCTTTATAGTATAGGATATAGAAAATTAAGTGTCGTATTTTTCCGGGCTTGTTGAGTACTTCTACTCACAAAGAAGAGCTATTATTTTACCGATCAAAAGTTGGGTTTGTTTTGGAAAAATGATTTGGAGAAAATTAACTACGAAGAAAATTTATAATTTAAAAGATTAGCACTTGGTCTTAAATCCCTTTGGAATAAAATATAATTTTATAAGAGATGAAACCGCAAACTCTTATTGAAATAACTTCGACCGTAGAGGTTCCCAAAATATGGTAGAGCCTCTCTCGAGAGAACTACCACCTAACCTTAGGTTGATCGATTAAGACCCCTCGGCCAGTCGAAACCCCTAAGCTTGCTTTAAGCGGTGAACCCCACTATTGGATTTGACTCCAATCCGAAAGATTTGTGTCACCCTCTCTCGAGGAATGCATGAAACCCTTTTTGATCTTTGAGTGATCTTCTCGTTCGCATGGATCTCTCGATCACTAGCGTACGGATCTTAGATTGAAAATCATATTCTGGACATATGAAATCAAAGAGAAGTGTTTCAAAGATAAATCGAAGATAAACAATACGAGAGCTTGTCAATTTGAAAAATTCAAAACATATTTTATTTCATTCCAAAGTTCATCATGACCAAGTGCTAAAGGAAATTTAGCTACTCATCATAGTGATGGGAATACAAGTAGAAGAGGAAAAAGACATGATTAAAAACTACAATACTTGAATTGAAATTGCAATAATAAAAACTTACAACTTAAAGAGAAACAAGCTAGAACAACAAAAATAGTAAACTAAAGCTAAAAATAAACTCAAAAATCACCCTCCTTGACTTCTGGAGATTGCTGCCTTTTATAGTTGAAAAATCAGGGAGTCACGCCCTTCGTCACGCCCGTGACCAAGGGCGTGTAAGCTGCGTAATTGCTGTCTTGAAAGCCCGGGAACGTTGGGGAAGAGAAACTGCCAGAAATCAATTACATGGTGGGTCACGGCCTTTGTCATGCCCGTGACTTAGGGTGTTTCTTTACCGGGTCTGAAAACGGCGGGAAACATCGCGAACTGAGTTAATCTGGCGGTTGCAAAAGAGTCACGGCTTCGGTCACGCCCATGACTGAGGGCGTGTAAACTGGAAATGGTGGGAATTGATTGTTTGCTGCATTGAACGTATTCCGGGTGAGTCACGCCCGTAACCTTGAGTTCACGCCCACTGTCACGCTCGTTACCGAGGGCGTGTAATTTTAATCCTATGTGGTAGCAAGTTCTGTCAACTGGAATACGGCAGGGCTAGTTCACGGCCGTGACGTGGAGTCATGCCCGTGACAGAGGGCGTGTACTTTGTGATTTTGACAGAAATACTCCAAATATTCTCCTGATTACTCTTGTGAGCTTGAAATTGCTATTGCCAGCCCAAATTACCTGAAAACACAAGAAAAGAGTAAATTAATGATAAATTAACTAAAATAAAATAAAATAAAATTAATTATTAATAAAATATTGTATTAAAATAACTATAAATAATGTATTATCAAATACCCCCATACTTAAGCTTTTGCTATTCCAGAGCAAAACCATTATAAGTATGAGAAATTTTTATATGATATTTTAAAAAGAAAAAGAATTTACTCCTTTTTATGCATTTTAAAATTATACATGACTCATGCACAATAAGTTTTGAAATAAAATTTAGGTTCATAAGAAATAAGTCATGATTCATAAATTGGCATGCGTAGAATAAAAATTAGTTTCAAAATTCTCTAATCAAATTTTCATAAATAATATTGTATTGAATTAAGCAAAATAATCTAAGATTAGAATTATATAAACTTTTGATATCATACGAAACTTTATAGAAAACCTAAAATATTAACTAAGCTCTTTAATAAATATCTTGAATATGAAATGATATTGGTTAAGTTTGGGTAGAATTGGCATAGAAGAGATTTTTAATTGGGAAATGATGAATTTTATCCTCTCATTTCCATTTTTTAGATACTCTTTTTTTAATATCCCAAATGTATATGCTTAGGAGTGATGAATTTTATCCTCTCAGCTCCATGACATATAATCTTTTAATAAATTTGGGTGCATATGTTTAGGAATGATGAATTTTATCCTCTTATTCCATGACATGTGATCTTTTCAAAAAAAGTTTATGCCAAATAAAGGGTTAAGCAAAAGGAGAGGCTAGGGATTAACGGTTATAAAATTTTCAAGATAACTATTTTGAGAGCATAGTAAATAAATTAAGAAATCTTAAGAATCTATGATCTAAAGTTAATATAAGTAAAATCTAAAGATCTTAAGCTCAATTACTACAAAATTAATTCATGATATTTTAAGGAGAGAAAACAAAACTAAGGAATATTCTAAAGACACCAAAATGATGAAAAATTCATTAGTTCAAATTTATCTAAAAATTAAATCTAACAAATTATGATGAGACACATACAATTAAAAAACATAAACTAAAAACTTTTTGTTCTTAAAAGTCATATAAACAAAGCTCATAGTTAAAAATGGTTGAACTCAAATAAAAAGTAAGGAAGCATATAATATTACACAATTTATAAAAACATTGATTTTTTGATTTTTTTTTCAAAGGTTTTTTTTATATTTTGCTTGGAAAAGAAAAACAAACAGAAATAAAATATATATTTTTTTGTGCTTGGACTTCCCAAGGGCTACCCAATGACGGGCTCGCAAGGTACTAGGCGGTTTTGTGGGATGAAAGCTCAACACGGACCTTTCGCAAGAAATTAGATTTTTTTTATTTTCTATTTTTTTTCTTTTGTTGATTAATTTAAAAAAAATTGTGTTTTGGTATTTTTTTTTGGTATTTTTAGAATAACTTTGTGATTGATTTGCAAAAATAAAAAAGGTCACCCCCATACTTAAAATAAACATTATCCTCAATGTTTTAGAAATAAAAGTACGAGTAAAGGTGAGAAAACTTCCCTGAAGAAAACATAAAGTGAAGAACAAATCAATACCCGAGCCATCCTGAAGAAAACATAGAGTAAAAGCAAGACATTTTTTTTTATTTTTAATATTTTTGCAATAATAAAAGAGGAATAAAACAAATACAAAGGAGTAGTACATAAAATAAAAGATACAGACGACCAAAAATAAAAATCTCTAAGCGTCATCGTCGTCGTCCTCCTGCTGATAATAAGCACGCAGATCAGCAAATTCCCGCTGCAAATGCTCCATAGAGGAAGCATGGCGCTGCTCAAGGGTATCAAAACGTGTATCAAAATGAGCACGCATGGACAGCTGCTCTGTCTGAATCTGATCCAGATGAGTGTGGATCCGCCCAAACTGCTGATCGAAATAAGTGGATGAGTCGGGCGCTGGGGGAAAATGTTGTTGCGGCTGTTGTGGAAACTGTGGAGCTGGAGCAACGCCACTGGAATCAGCTTCGAAATCAAGATCGATCAGGTCGCCACCAACTTCACCAGGAACAGCCTCGTACTCTCGGCCACACCGACGCATCAAACCAAGGGCTCGGAGGTTTTGGAACGTGATAGGCACGGGCGCTTGGAGTGGAGCTATGGGAGGAAGTGCATCCCAGAGCCCCAAACGCTTGGCCAAAAATGTAACAAACGAGCCTCCATATAGTGCACTAAGCCTCCTATTTTCCGCCTGATGCCGAAAAAACATTGCAAGCTCCGAACCAAGATTGAGGGGGACCCATTCGTGTAGACTATATAAATATAGCAGGTCCACGCGGGTCACCACTCCATGGCTATCGCAGTGAGCAGAAAGTGTGAAAGTGAGGATGTAGTGGAGATAGCGTAATGCCGGGGAGAGGAGATGACTACCCTTGGATTTTTTTGGCAAATATGGATTGGGGTCGTTACTGATTTCCGCCCAAAATCCATGGAGGCTATAATCGCGAGGGAAATCGAGGAGGAGAGCGTTGTAGGTCTCTGTAAGGGTGAAAGCCTCATCGCAGAAACCCATGAGAATGTTGAACTGTCGCAAAAGGAAGGGTTCGCGAAAGTCCGCCCATTCGGAATTTAAGCACGTTGTCGGCCCCGGCCCAGTGGAAATCAAACGAAGAAAAAAACTCCACCGTCAGCTCGTAGTACGCCGGCTCTGAAATGGTGAAGAAAGGAGCCCACCCCGGAGTAGTGAGGAAATCCCGCACTGCGTTGGCCTGCCCGAGGGTGGTGAACGTTCCAATCGATGACGCGGAAGATACCAAATTCTTTCCCACGGAGGCGGTTACTCCTTTCTTGATGAGTGGGATGGGGAAAATTGAGCATAGCCTCCGCATCAAAAGATTCATCGGGGTGTGAAGAGGAGGACTCGCCAATGGCGTGATTGCGACGGCGGGCGGCCATTTGGAAAGAAGAGATGAAGAATTCAGCCAAAGAAGAGAAAAAAGAAGGGAGAGATGTGGGACAAGGTGTGGAGAAAAGAGAGGGAGAGGTGGCACTTAAATAGCTGAAAATTCATGTGTCACGCCCTCGGTCACGCCCGTGACCGAGGGCGTGTAAGGGGCGACACGTGAATTTTTGCGAGGGGAGGAAAACGAGGATTGACTGGTCAAAAAGCCGAAAAATTATCAGGTCACGCCCTCGGTCACGCCCGTGACCGAGGGCGTGTAACTGGCGAAGTCAAATGGACAGGGAATCCAATGCGCGCCGGTCAAAAATGGGTTCCCGAAATGTCACTGCCCAAGGTCACGCCCGTGACCATGGGCGTGACTTGACTGTCACGGGCGTGATAGTCAAATGGCATCTTTGACCGGTCGCGGTGGAGGCGTTGCGCCAGATGGATAGGTCACGGCCGTGACCTTTGAAAGTCACGGGCGTGACTCGAGTTGTCATGGGCGTGACATCTCAAATTGAGCCCGTGAGCGCCGGGTTAGGCGAAAATGGTCTTTCGTTAATGTCACGCCCGTGACCAAGCTTGGTCACGCCCATGACTTTTACGGAAGATGGAATGGAGGGCAACTCGTCGAAAAGATCGCCAGGAAAATGAATCGAAACGCGCCACGCCCTGGTCACGACCCTGACTGAGGCAGTGACTAAGACCGTGTAACACACTTTTTCAGAAACATATATATATATATATATATATATATATTTTGGTTGGGTTTTGTAATTTTTTTATCTTTTTTTTTTAAAGAAAAAAAAAATAAAACAAAAACAAGGTAGTAAAAAAAAGAAAAATACCAATAATAAAGTACCGACTTGGAGAGCAGGGTTTCATGCGTAAGTGCGAGTGACCATTATCTCGCAAATCTCCTCCAAACATGCAAAATTGTTAGTAACAAAATAATAATAATAATAATAATAACATGATTTTGTTTGTTATTATTATTTTTTTAAAATAAAAACGAAAAAAAAAAACAAAATTTTTTTTACTTTTTTTTGTATAGAAATATATATATATATATATATTTTTTGTGTGATTCATTTTTATATTTTCATATGTTTTTGTAAATTTAAATTTTATTTAAAAAAAAAAGAAAAACATAAACAAAAATATTAATATAAAATCCTTTCTCCCTTTTTTTGAGACATTTTTTTAATTAAAAGCGAAAAATAAAAACATGGGTTGCCTCCCAAGAGCGCTTTGGTTACGGTCGTTGAGCTCGACCATGGTGGCGTGCCGATTTTTACCTTGTTCTAAATTTATCATCAAGTGATGATAACGGCTTTGAGAGATGCAAGGTGGGTGAATTTGTTGCATGAATTAAAATATTCTCATACCCCATTCGGAGGAGAAGAATGCCCTCATAAACATCAAATATTGCTCGCGTAGTGGACAAGAAGGGACGACCAAGGATAAGAGGTATCCCGTCGTCTTCTTCCATATCAAGGATAACGAAGTCTACCGGTAAAGTAGACTCGCCAACCTCAAATGGCACATCATGAATCACCCCTAAGGGGGTCTTCACAGAGCGATCAGCCAATTGTAATTTGATGTCGGTGGGGGTAGGTTCTCCTAATTGTAATTTATGGGCTAAGCTATAGGGGATAATATTAACACTAGCGCCCAGATCGGCGAAAGCGTTTGAAAATGGGTAGTTCCTATAGTGCATGGAATATTAAAATTAGAATTAATATTATTAGCCCGCTCGATCAAACGAGCGGGATGAGGAATACGGGGTTGAAATTCTGGAAAAGGAATAAATGATGGGATAGGTGTATTTATCCACTCCAAGATCGGTGTCTGAATCATCCGCAAAGATCACCGCCATGACATTTGAAGTTGTCGGCGGTGTTCTTTTCGGCTGATCGGTGACCGTTTTTTAAAAGTTGCCCCACTTGGTTCTCCAAATTCCGCAAGGAGCCTTGTAAATTGCGGACATCCGCGTCATTTTTAGAAATATATTTATTAACCACCTCCTCAAGAGAAGGTGGTTTTGGGGCTTTCGGTGGAAGAGAAGAATTTGGAGGAGCAAGGGGAGCATTACCCGTGTTACCTTGATTACCCCATGATAAATTGGGGTGGTTCCTCCAACCTGGGTGGTATGTGTTGTCGTATTGATTGTTCCCCGGATTAAAGGGCGGCCGGTTTGGATTACCCATGTAATCCACATGCTCCGCCGCATTTTGATTAGGCTCCCAGGTAGGTGTAGAAGAGGGAGCAGTCATCCCTTCTAGTTTCTTGCCAAGTAGCTCAACCTGTAGAGACAAATTAATAATTGAATCAATTTTGTAAAGCCCGACCGGTTTATTTGAGCCAGACCGGGGTGCACTCAATTGATAAGTGTTCATGGCCATCCCCTCAATAAGCTCTTGCGCAGCCGCTGGTGTTTTGTTATTTAGAGTACCACCGGCTGCGGCGTCAATCATTTGACGCATTTGGAGATTGAGACCATTGTAGAAGGTCTGAATCTGCAACCAATCGGGGATTGCATGATAGGGGCATCGACGCAAATGTTCCTTATATCACTCCCAAGTGTCATAAAGCATTTCTGATTCAACTTGGGAGAAAGAAATGATATCCTTACGCAATTGGGCTGATTTAGCGGGCGGGAAATATTTCGTGAGAAACTGTTCCGTCATTTGAGTCCATGTGGTGATAGATCCTCTTGGAAGAGAACTCAGCCACTACTTAGCCTTATTGCGCAAGGTGAAAGGAAAAAGCCGAAGCCCTATTGCGTCATCGGTTACCCCTTTAATTTTGAAAGTATCGCATATTTCTAGAAAACTAAAAATATGCGCGTTGGGGTCCTCGTCTTGTAGCCCATCAAATTGTACATATTATTGTACCATTTGAATGATGCTTGGCTTCAACTCAAAGTTATTGTTCGCTATAGCGGGGCGAACAATACTAGATTGGGTATCTTCTAGATTAGGCCGTGCGTAATAAGACATAGTCCGTTGCGCGGCCTCATCCGGGTTTGGATCACCCATATTAGAAGAAGAGGAGGAAGAAGTAAAAGAAGAAGAAGAAGGAGAAGTGTCACCTACAGACTCCTCAATCGAATCTTGAGAATTTGGTCCTTGAAATCTTAAGCGTCGCCGAAAGGCTTGCTCGATTTTGGGATCCAATTCAAGAAGATAGTACGGATTCCTTCGGGTCATACACCAAAAAGAAAAACGTAGGAAAGAGAGGAAAAAAATGATAAAATTAATAGAACTAAGCTTTCAAAATATCAACAATAGTCCCCTGCAACGGCGCCAAAAACTTGATAGATAAAATTGCGTTGCGTAAAATTAGAATATTATCCACGTATAATTCGATAAGGCAAGTGTACCTATCGCTTTATAGTATAGGATTTAGAAAATCAAGTGTCGTATTTTTCGGGGCTTGTTGAGTACTTCTACTCACAAAGAAGAGCTATTATTTTACCGATCGAAAGTTGGGTTTGTTTTGGAAAAACGATTTGGAGAAAATTAACTACGAAGAAAATTTATAATTTAAAAGATTAGCACTTGGTCTTGAATCCCTTTGGAATAAAATATAATTTTATAAAAGATGAAACTGCAAACTCTTATTGAAATAACTTCGACCGTGGAGGTTCCCAAAAAATGGTAGAGCCTCTCTCGAGAGAACTACCACCTAACCTTAGGTTGATCGATTAAGACCCTTCGGCCAGTCGAAACCCCTAAGATTGCTTTAAGCGGTGAACCCCACTATTGGATTTGACTCCAATGCGAAAGATTTCTGTCACCCTCTCTCGAGGAATGCATGCAACATTTTTGATCTTTGAGTGATCTTCTCGTTCGCATGGATCTCTCGATCACTACCGTATGGATCTTAGATTGAAAATCATATTCCGGACATATGAAATCAAAGCGAAGTGTTTCAAAGATAAATCGAAGATAAACAATATGAGAGCTTGTCAATTAGAAAAATTCAAAACATATTTTATTTCATTCCAAAGTTCATCATGACCAAGTGCTAAAGGAAATTTAGCTACTCATCATAGTGATGGGAATACAAGTAGAAGAGGAAAAAGACATGATTAAAAACTACAATACTTGAATTGAAATTGCAATTATAAAAACTTACAACTTAAAGAGAAACGAGCTAGAACAACAAAAATAGTGAACTAAAGCTAAAAATAAACTCCAAAATCGCCCTCCTTGACTTCTAGAGATTGCTGCCTTTTATAGTTGAAAAATCGGGGAGTCACGCCCTTGGTCACGCCCGTGACCAAGGGCGTGTAAGCTGCGTAATTGCTGTCTTGAAAGCCCGGGAATGTTGGGGAAGAGAACCCGCCAGAAATCAATTGCATGGCGGGTCACGGCCTTTGTCATGCCCGTGACTTAGGGCGTATCTTTACCGGGTCTGGAAACGGCAGGAAACGTCGCTAAATGAGTTAATCTGGCGGTTGCATAGGAGTAGTTTAGTTATTTTCTTTTATTTCCACAACCAAAACCCCCCGTTTCCACAACCCATCTGACTTAAGGGCTTCAATCTCAAGTCCTTCCTCAATAGTAAACTCCACCTTACTGTGTTCCTTCGAGATCGATACTTGGGGATTCACTCCCACATTTTATATTACTTGAACGATCGTTACACTGCCGTTTCGTGCTGCAGTCTTGCTACTGCCTATAGCGGTGTGCGAGATTTGCGCATCAAGTTTTTGACACCGTTGTCGGGGATCACAGACGTGTGAGTTGTTGTAAAGGGAGACAAGAGATAGTTCTTCCAGTGTGTATAGCCGCTTTGTTATTTTTGTTTGCTTTTTAATTATATAATGTTTGTTATTATTTCTTCCTCTTCTATTTTTAAGTTTTAGGCAAGTTTAATCCAAGTAGTTTTATCAGTTTGTGTAAATTTCCTTGCAAAGAATTTCGGTTTCGTTTTATCTGCTTTAATTATTAAAAATGTCTTCATGGGATATTTCTCCTAGCACTTACGACAAGATGGTTTATTATATAGACCAAATGAAGGAGTTAAATGCTAGGCAGTGTAGGAAGGTTGTTTGCTTGTTGTGTCGAGGAGAGGGTCATGAATTGAAGGACTATCCTAGTCTTTTCAATCCTGACCGCCGCTCCTCCACTCATGACAACATCATCCCTATCACACATTCTTTACCCATGGAGGCAATCGTGCCCTGTATCCCCGAGTTTATCTCGTGCATGGACTCCTCACTCCCTGTGTATGGCTTCACTCCTAGTGATGATGATCACTCATCTGTTGGCCAACAAGGAGAGGAATGGGAGCTCCTAGATGCTCCTGAGTGGGATGTGAAAAGTATTCTTTCCATCGGAGAGGCATTAGCAGGTCTTTTTGCGGAGGAACCAAATCTTTTTTTTCCTCCAATTTTTTTGCAAGATTTTTCTACACACATTCTTTATGAACCTATCGAAGTGAAGGAGTGGGGTGATGTTTCTGACTCGGAGGATGCTCCAAAGTGGGATGAGGAGTTTGTTTTCCCCGAAGGGGAGAATGAATACTTTGAATATGATGGTCCACCTCGGTGGGATGAGGAGGATACTCTCTCTGATGAGGAGGTTTGCACTTCCTCATGGGACGAGGAGGTCCAACTCACCACCGAGGCCCTTGAATTCTTGGGTTCCCCTCGCTATGATACTTATGATGATGATAGCGATCTATCCTTGGATCCTGCTGGGAGTGAGACCGGGATCACTCCCCCGATTGATTTGTATTCATGTTCTTCTTCTTTTTTATTTCTTGATCCCCTTTCTCTATCTAAGCCTGTGCATGTTGAGTCTTCACAGGTACCCCAGGAGGACTTGGAGCATGATGCTCAAGTCAATGATAAGAGCATCCTCTTATATGAGGAGGTTGATCCCCCCTCCGTAGAGGAAGCTCCACTCATTGCCTTCTCCTCCTGCTGCCTCCCTGGAGATGATACCTTGCTGGGCAAGGATAGTTTTGGTGAGTTGAGTGAGGATTCCTCCTCTTCTTACTTTTTATTCCCTCTACCTGTGACGAGCAGGTATTATTTATATTTGGGTAGAGGCGTGACTGTTCTATCGCCATATCGGTACCCGCTACCGACACACATATTAGAATAGTTACCTGTGCACTTTTCTTTTCATAGACCCATTAGCTAGAACTGTTTAAATTTGAATAAGTCATGCTGGGAAGACAATACCCCCAGTAGTTATCTTACCTTTCTTGCAATGTTAGTTTATCTAGTTTGTTTAGTTAGTTTTACATTATTTTAGTTTGTATATTTTCTTTTGTTTTGCGGAGCTCACCTATGCAGGTTCTTTTTCTGGATGGCGGATGCTGCAGCTTTATCTTGGTTTACACACGTCTTCTGGCATGCTCACTTGCTGAGCATTGGGTACCCTCTTCCCTTAGCTTCATTTTGAATTTCATGGCCACATATTTTGTTGGATTGTTTAGATTAAGTCTGGGGGAGAGCCGCTATGTGTTACCCACTGCACGTACACATATCATTTGCATACTAGAAGTATATTAATCTCATTTATTTTGTAATGTTCATCTTCACAGCACATCACAACACCCACTTGAGCACGCGCTTATTTGTCTTTGCATCTCGGGTAAATATTATTTTTCTGTGTGATTGAAAGATCATGATGCTGGCATAGGATTTAGTGGCGGAGTAACATGTTGACTCTACCAGTGCTCCTAGTCGAGTGCTCGCATCTCATGTTGAAATTCTTGTAGAATTAGCTTTTTCTCATGCATTTAGTTTTATAATTTTCCAATTGTGTGAATACTGTTTATTCTACTCGTATTCGTGAATTCAGTTGAATCCGACAATAGTTTAGGTGCGTGTGTAGACGATCGCTAGTGATGTATTGCTCGAGTCGGGAGGAAGGATATTCTTTCTCGGTGGCTAAGAACTTGCCCCTAGCGACTCTCGAAGCATGGATATAGGTTATTTCATTTGTGCGAGTGTGATATAGGCCATTCTTTGACCCGGTTGAGCCTTTGCACCATTCCTAAACGCTCTATCCTTGCTTAGCCCCTTTGTGCCTAATCCCTACCATTTGATTCAGCTCCACCTTCAATTCACCAAAGCAAAAATGACTATCCTAATCGCACACCAAATTCTGAGTTCAAGCAATTTGTGCATTTTAAAGTTGGGTGTTGAGGCTGTGTATATTTGTGGTTGTGTTGGTAATGCGTTATTGAAAATATAGGTGTGTTTGTTATTATATGTGCAAAGTTATAATTTTTAAAAAAAAAAGAGAAAAGAAAAAAAATGTGAAAAGAAATGAAAAAAAAGTGTAAAGCAATGTATTTGGGAATAGGTGGTGTACACACCCCATAGTTTCATGTTTAAGTCTGGGGGTGTGGTGTACACATTTTTCATTATTGTCGGATAGTGTTTTTTATTGCGAGCTCATTTGGGTTAGGTGTGCTAAGCCCCCACGTTTATCATTGTCTACCGCACCGTAGCCTAAGCCTAAATCATAACCTAAAAGTCCTATTGGTTTGCACACTGAACGTAACTAGTGCCGTGGAGAGAGTGTGAACGGGCAAGCTTATGGCCATCGTCATTGATGGATTTCTTTGGAGTTTGTCCCGATCCTCAATCTCTGGCAATATTCCACTTAGTGATCGAGCTACTTTCACCCTACACGTGATTGAAGGATTCACCACGATTCAAATTATGAGTAACAATAATAAGTAGAAACGCAATCTAGAAAATTCTAATCTATTTCGCATGTTTAAAAGGTTTTTCTACTGAAATTTCAACGCGCGCGTGTAAGCGACTTCGCATTGTACTTCGCATATTCAATTTCTTTGCCAGCTTATGATTTTTCTACTTCACA
Source organism: Dactylorhiza incarnata (assembly GCA_033032865.1). Lineage (NCBI taxonomy): Eukaryota > Viridiplantae > Streptophyta > Magnoliopsida > Asparagales > Orchidaceae > Dactylorhiza > Dactylorhiza incarnata. The sequence goes on along the minus strand of JAWHQI010000915.1, from coordinate 17,092 downwards.
TGGGAGATAGTTTGCTTGGGACGAGCAAACGAGTAAGTCTGGGGGTGTGATGAGTCCCATTTATATACACATATTTGGACTCATCTGGGCTAGTTTTCATGCATTTGCACTTCACTTTTAGTTCATTATCGCTTAAACATCACTTGAACACATTTCTTCACAAAGTGCACTCTTTGGGCCTATTTTAGTGTGCAATTGCGCGCTATGTTGTTGGGGGTAAGAACACGGTGCTCCCCAACCCTTTTTATGTATTTGGATTGAGCTGGAAGGGTATTTCCAGCTGTATGATTGATGTTTGGTGCTGTGCCGGTGGGTAGATCATCAATTATGCCCAGTTTTCATGTCTGCATGAATCGCACGGTCGTGCGTTTTCTTTACGCACGGTCGGCTGCGATCGTGCGTTCATTTGCGGCCCCAAAATAGCATTCTAAATTTGGTCATGCGTTTTTACGCACGGTCGTGTGTTTGGTAGTGCATGAACAAAATTCTGCACCTGTCTATAAATAGCTGCTCCGCGAAAACAGCTGGATCGACTTCGTTTCTAGGTCTTTTTGAGCGCCATTTTTTGCGTTTTTTCGTTCTAGGCCTCCTCCATCATACTCAAGCTTCAAGGAGAGGGATCTAGACCTACATCCATCATCATCCAAGGAGAAGGAAGCTTTGGTCTTGTGGTCGGATCGTGACACGAAGAAGACGGGCCATTGGAAGGTAGTGACAACCTTCTCTACCTGGACGCAATTGAGGACCGATCTTGGACACGGATTGACAACCCAGCGATTCCAACCGTGAATCTTCGACAAGGCTTCGGATTGGGTCGATTCCTTACTTTCTCCTTCTTTATGTTGATGGTTGTATAAGCTTTATTCCTCTATCTTTTGATGATGTACACTATGAACCATGTTGTCTAATGCTTATTTCATTTTATTGAAATTATCTTGTTCATATGTGTGTATGAGGTGCGCCCCATTCCATCCTCCATCCCGACGTCATGTTTGTGTGCCGCACTAGCAATTGCTAGTGGCGTGCTTGTCGACGAGGTGCTTGCGACCCTCATTCCACAAGACTACTCTTCCATCCACCTAGTGAAGCGTGGCATAGCGGCCCGTGTAATCCATTCGCTTAACGAAGCAGCGCGCTCAAGGCCTGCACAATTCGATTCCGTTTGCCTACTTGTCCATCCGCCCTTTCGAAGTAGCACGCTCAAGGCCTGCCTAGTCTCCATCCCGCCAAGCGAAGCATTGCATAGCGGCATTGCATAGGAGTAGTTTAGTTATTTTCTTTTATTTCCACAACCAAAACCCCCCGTTTCCGCAACCCATCTGACTTAAGGACTTCAATCTCAAGTCCTTCCTCAATAGTAAACTCCACCTTACTATGTTCCTTCGAGATCGATACTTGGGGATTCACTCCCACATTTTATATTACTTGAACGATCGGTACACTGCCGTTTCGTGCCGCAGTCTTGCTACCGCCTATAGCGGCATGTGAGATTTGCGCATCATAGACCAGGTCGTTGCACTGGGCTCCTCCCCTGTAGGCTGGCTACTTTCCCCCTCGAGTGAGTTATATGCCCTTGAGCAGAGTGTTGTCATAGAACAAGTCATCGCACTGGGCTCCTCCCTTGCAGGCTGGCTACTTGCCCCCTCGAGTGACTTCTATATCCTCGAGAAGAGTGTTGCCGTAGACCAGGCTATTGCAATAGGATCCTCCCCTATAGTCTGGCTACTTGCCCCCCCTCGAGTGAGTTTTATGTCCTCGAGTATAGTATTGCCGTAGACCAGGCCGTCGCACTGGGCTCCTCCCCTACAGGCTGGCTACTTGCCCCCTCGAGTGAGTTCTATGTCCTCGAGTAGAGTGTTGCCGTAGACCAGGCCACCACACTGGGCTCCTCCCTTGCAGGCTGGCTACTTTCCCCCTTGAGTGAGTTTTATGTCCTCGAGCAGAGTGTTGTCATAGACCAGGCCGTTGCACTGGGCTCCTCCCCGCAGGCTGGCAACTTGCCCCCTCGAGTGAGTTCTAAGTCCTCGAGCAGAGTATTGCCATAGACCAGGCCGTTGCACTGGGATCCTCCCTTGCATCCTGGCTACTTGCCCCCTCGAGTGATTTCTATGTCCTCGAGCAGAGTGTTGTCACAGACCAGGCCGTTGCACTGGGCTCCTCCTCTGCAAGCTGGCTACTTTCCCCCTCGAGTGAGTTCTATGTCATCGAGCAGAGTGTCGCCATAGACTAGGCCATTGCATTGGGCTCCACTCCTGCAGGTTGGCTACTTGCCCCCTCGAGTGATTTCTAAGTCCTACGATGTACCTGACCTATGCTAAGTGCTAAGTTTCATAAAAATGTGTGTGTGTGTGTGTGTGTGTGTGTGTGTGTGTGTGTGTGTGTGTGTGTGTGTGTGTGTGTGTGTGTAGGGGAGGGGGGGGGGGGGGGTGAGGGAGGAGTGGGCGAGGCAAGTAGGCTTGATGTCCCTAGACCTATGACCATCAAAATTGCTCCTGCCACATCACCAGTCTCACTGCGACGTGCGCGATCTGCCAATGCGGCAAGGCCCTCTCGAATTAACCATATGTCCTCAGCGAATAAGAAGATGAGTGAGCACTAAACCTATGAGGAAAGCACACCTACCCGAATCAGAACTATCGACCAATATGCCATGTGGGCGAGTACGCCATGTGTGCGAGTATGCTATACGAGCGAGTGTGCGACATTGGCGAGTGCATTAGACAAGATGAAACTCAACAACAATACAAAAAGGCAAACACATAGAAAAAATCAAGGCGAGTACGCCTGGTCAACAAATTGAAAAAGGCTAGCACGCCAAGTAGGTTCAGAAATAGAAAATAGATATATTATTACAATATTTTTTGAATAGAGAAAACAAGCTATTCGCCGTGGTCCTCTTCTTCTGATTCGCCGGAGGAGTCGCCTCTTGAAGTCCTCGCCGGGACAGAACTCGCCGGGACAGAACTCGCCGCCTCACGATACAACTCCGGAAGGAGGACCGCGAGATCGATCTGAGCCCCCTCCGTGGTAAGAAGGAATCGCCGGTGAAGTCGCTCCCGCGTGAATGCTGCCATCTTGATGGCAAGCTGCCTACGTGTCTCAGCGACATGGGCCAGAGTGAAGTGGAGGAGCGGGGGAGCTGTTGACAACCTCCCTTTGGTAGGGTGGCCGCACTCTGCTACTCGGACTCCGCCACAGCGAGGGGTAGTCCCAAGATAGACAACTTCGCGCTGCGCAACAACTAGCTGCTCCTCCAGCTCAGATACTCGCATCACCAGCGCGACCGTGGTTTCCTGAAATAGAAATGTTAGCCAACGAAGTTGACGGGCAAGAGGAAAGAAGGAGAGTAAGGGTCCTTACATCGGGAGGAGGCGCTTCCTTAGCCTTGAGTGCGGCCAGCTCCTCTTTCACTCGATCCAGCCTTTCTCCCGCTCCTCATAGGCCCGACCTAAGTCACAGAGTTGTCTGTTCGCCTGGAGCACTCTCCACGCGTATATGGTGAACCAGCTCGGTAGTGCGGAGTGCGGAGCAACTGCTGAGATTACCAGCTCACGAATAGGAGCCTTCGCAAGGATCTCAATGTCCTTGCGCCCGTATAACCCAAAGAGAATATTATACGCAAGGTCGCTGACCTCCTCAAAATCCTCCCAGGAAGGGAGGAGCGAGCTTACAAAGACCCTGTTCATTGCAGGGTCCCATATCAGCAGGGGGTTGCCTTTGGTATCCTCGCTCCTCATCCCCAGCTCGAAATTTATTTGGGGCCGAGGGTCTGGAGGCGGACTCGCCGAAGTGTGAGAGGTGGAGCTCCCCGTATTCTGCTTCTTATGCTTTGGCTCACTCGCCGAGGTGACTTCCTGGTCGACCCGACCCTTGATCTTATCAACTGTAGGAGGCATCCCGCTGTCCACCGCGACCACCGCCCCTTCGAGGAACTCCCTCTAGGTGGGGCTCGCTTGACCACTGTCGCGAGGCATCGTGTAACGCCCCTGATTTTTTTGATAATTTTTATAAAAAATATTTCGGCATAATAATGACGTAAGGGCATTACGTTAACGTAAAGTTAGCGGGGTTTGCCAAAGTACAGAAAATTTCAGAGATTAGAAAATTTAAAATAATTAATTTAATGCGAAATTATCAAGTTTGTTGTTGTAAATTATCTAAATTAAATAATAACTCATAATCAGCTTGTCGAACTCTGATTTCGAATTCGCTCTTGGTTTCAGAGGATCGGTAACTTCCCTTGGTGCGAATTTCATCAAAATCCGAGTTGGTCGTAGTACAAATAGTTAATTAAAGGATTTACTAATTTTAAATGATAATAATAAATAAATTCTTTAAAATTTCATATAAAAAGCCGATATTAGGATTAGGTTATTCCTCTTCTTCTTCCTGTTTCTGCCGAACCAGAGAGCGAGAGAAAGTAGAAGTAGCGACTTCCGTGGAGCTTCTGTCGGCCGTCGCGAGTGATCTAGTGCACGAAATCCTTGTCTAAATATAGATTCGTAAAGCTCTTGCTGGGATCTTCGTGAGATTTTGGCGTTGGAGTGTTTGGCCCTAAGTCTTGTTTTTTCATTCCAATCATTCAGAAATTCTTCGTAGGAGTTTTCTTTTGGCCGATCTTGGATGTGGAGGGTTCGAGAGGCCGAGCTTTCGGAGAGGTTTGAGGCTAGTGGTGGACTATTCCCCCTGACATGCTTTCTTTTCATTTTAAATATCTCCCTTTCTTATTGTTTCAGACAAGCAACTTTTGTATTGATTTCCTTTCTTTTTCTCTGAAATTTCGGGTTATAGCAGAATTCGTCGATTTTAGTTAAGTAAAATTCGTCGAGTGTACTCGTGAAATTGTCGAGACCACTCGTGCAATTAAGTGAGAATTCGCCGAGTAATATCAATGAATTTGTCGAGTGGTAGCGAATCGTCTAGTGGACAAGCTAAGTCTCTAAGTAAATTCGTCGATGTGAAGAGTAGATTCATCGAGTCCTTTCGTTTAAATAAGCCGAGTAACTTAGCCTAAATTCCTCGAGGTTATTCGTGAAATCCGTAGAGTATTAAAAAAATTCGTCGAGTATATACGACAAATCCGTCGAGTGCAAAGTGAATTCGTTGAGCGCTTTCGACGAATCTGCTGAGATCCTATTGTCGAGAAGTTCCTTCATGTCGTCGAAATTAAGAGTATATTCGTCGAGTGTATACGAAAAATTCGTCGAGTGATTAGCGCAGTTTATCAAGTCAACTCGACGAATTGTTGATGTGAGCAGTGTTTTCGTTGAGTATTGTTAAAATTCGTCGAGTGCTTTCAACCGAATTTGTTGTGAGGTTGTACTTGGAAATGTTATGGATTTTTCTGTGGTGCCAGGTTTGGTCAAGATGTTTATGAATCACTACACCCAGTTGGTTGTTTTTGGACTGTTGGTTGAGTTGGATAAGTGCCCACCACCACAATGCTGTTTTCTTCCTTGGACGTGTAGACTGTTGGTTGTGTGGGCAAAAACCACCGCCATAGTGCCTTTTGTTCCCTGGATGTGTTGGTCTGATGGTTTGTGTTGGAAAGATAGCCACCGCCTCCGTACTGTCTTTTGGCTGGGTTTAATGATTCACTTCTTGAGCCAGTCTGTCACTCTTCTTCCTACTTGGATGGTACTATATAACTTTGACAGTATTTCATGCAAGTTCTTCCCTGTTTGGATACTAATTTTTCTTTACTTATTTTGCTGTTGTTTTCACATTTATCTCCTTTTCTGTTGGGGTGGTAACCCTATTTGAATATAATAAGTTCCCCTCTTTCATTTTTAATGAATTGCCTTTCTGCTGAGGTATTCTTTTCCTTTGAATGCCCCAGGTTTGGACCAGTAGCAATTGATCAAAGCAAGACCGAATCTTGCCGCCTTTTTGCTGCTTTTCTTCTCCCTCTTCTGTGAGGTAGTTGTTGAATTCTTCTGACTTTGGTCATTACTATGAGTTCGTGTCAGTTTGTTGATGCCCACGGTATAACCTTCTGTTGTGTTAGACTGTATTTGTCACTTCTGCTACTACTGTAAATTTGCTGTTAGTGCAATGCTCTCTGGAAAGGATTTTTTGCTAGGTTGCATAGTAGATACCTTTATACAAGTAAAACTGCATTTTTTCTCATACATTACATCTTTTCAAACTAATATCACTTAATTTTGAAGCGCGTAAAAGTTCCATTTATATCTCTACTAAATCTAGGAAGTGTATATCATTAGGTTGCTGGTTAAGTTCTCATGCTCATGTAGGACCCCCTTAAAGTAAAATATGTATTTTCTACTGCATATATTTATGCTTTCCTGGTTGTGGACTAGATGATCCACTAAACTGAGGGACACAGTGTTTGAAACTTCAAATTTAAATTATGTTTTAAACATAAAGTTTATGTCTTTTATAAAGAAAGGTTGTAAAGATAGAACCGCCTGAGCGTCTGCAGTTGTCCCGTGCACGACGTGACACCATGACGCATGTTTTCTCTTACTCTGATAATATTTTTATTATATTGAGAAAATGCGAGTTGTGACAGTTGGTATAAGAGACAGGTTTGCTTGACAAATTGGTCTCGAACGACTATTCTGATAAGGTGTTACCGTCTTGTTCCATTACATACACACACTGAAGTGTCATCTGTATATCTTGGCTGAAGCATGAACACTAAACTCATAAGCATGATGAGAAGTATATGAGGCATATTATGTAGTATGTGATGCATAATATGTGCTTGTATATGGATTTCTCATAGGCATAGCAACGTGTGATTGTTATGCAGTATAAGATGCATAACAATCATCACATGGATGTTCCATTAGATTTTCCTTTCGTTACATGCGATATTATGTAGTATGGGATGCATAATATTTCATGTGTATGCCGCTCATGACATGCATTAAGGCTTTCTTATAATGCACATCACTGCATGCACATCCTAACATCGCATAAGCACCCGTTCGAAGCTAAAGATCTATATGATGACACTCGTACACACATAATTTGAAATGATGATTTAGACATTCATGCATGCAAAGGATATGCACAAGAGTTACAGGATGATAGTATATGCATAACATCGTTTTGAAAATCCCAGAACAAGGTAGCAGCAATAGCAAGTGTCTATACATGTATGGTCTGAACTAAGTTGAGTAGTTCTAGTCCTAAGCTAGGGTTTTGTTGAGCTGTTTGTTCGTATTTATAGATATGACACAAAGTAATGTTGTGACAAGGTCGACTCCCAATCTGAGGGTGAGTCTTCAGGTGTGCAAAGTGAAGCCGTGATTGAGGCCTGCGATAGAGTAATGAGGCTCTGCCAAGGCAGTTGGTTGCAATGCAATCGTAAATTCAGACGTGGTTGACTGCCGCCCTCTGGGCAGCAGCCTGGGGTGCAGGACCCTGTAGTGGGTCAGACTGTACCTATTCTTCCCGCTCCTCTGGTGCCTCCAGTTCTACTGCCACCAGAGATGAATTTTATATCACATTTTTCAGCGATTAGGACCCCTACGTATGACGGAAGAGCCAATTTCATGGCTTTGGATGATGGGTTTAATGCCATCGAAGAAATATTTTCGTATTCGGGAATCTCTGTGGGCCAGAAGGTGATGGTCGCCTCTTACAACTGAAGGGACTAGCTAAGAGCTGGTGGATCAGGGAGAGAGAGCCTCGCATGCGGATGTTCGTGGGAGTCATTCAAGACGATGTTACTGAAGAAGTTCCTGCCGTCGGTCAAGCAAGACCGTCTAATGAATAATTTTTGCACCTGAAGCAGAGACAACTCACGATTAGTGATTATGAGATCGAATTTAGTAAGTTGAGCAGATTTGCTCCAGACTTAGTAGCCTCCGAGACAGGAAGGGTGAAGCAGTTTCCCTGGAGGACTTCATAGCGACGTTCAGCAGTTGACTAGCGCGTACAGGTCAGAAAGCTATGCTGAACAGGTAGAAGATGCATGAGAGTCGAGGCTATCAACAATGCCAAGAACAGATGCAACAATAATGAGGAAGGAAAAGAGAAAAGTCGAAGTCGATGGAAGCCCCAATGTATCTGGCCCTGCTCCGAAGAAGAGAGGTAGTGAAGTTGTAGCTTGTGTGGTTACCCTGGCCATCCCTACGAAAAATGTTTCAAGAGATTGGGGGCTAAGAAGCAGCAGTAAGTGCTGGCAATTCAAAGCGCTCCCAAAGGAGATCTAACCTGCACTTCTTGTAAGCATAAGGGGCATGATGTTGCCCATTATTGGTCGAATGACAAGTCTGCTTCCAGTGTGGGCAGAAGGGGCATGTTAAGTCTAAATGCCCGCGATCCCAGCCTCCTTTGCAACCAGTACAACTTTAGACTTTGCCGCCTCCGCAGCTGCAACAACTGGATAAAGGAAATGGTAAGTTAAATGTGGTGACCGGGGAAGAAGCGCAGACTTCTACCTAGGTGATTTTCAAGTTTGGCCCTAATCTAACTCTTTAGACTTCAACTTTAGTTTTTGATTTCTGTTCGGCTAGTTACATATCCGATTTTATAGGAAAATTTAAGGTAAAGAATCGTTGGTCACGCGTCCTTTTCGATTCTGGTGCTACCCACTCGTTCGTGGATAGGAATTTTGTAGAGCGTCATAATTTGACCCTCGATCAAATTGGCGATCCATTTCGTGTGAAGTTTCCCTTTGGCGACTCCGTGGTGTCGAACCAGGGTATCTAGAGATGTCATATCCTCTTAGGTGATTTCTTAGCTTTTGCTGTTCTAAAGGTGAAGACCTAGAAGATTTCAATGTGATTTTTGGGCACGGACTGGTTATCCAGATATGATGATGTTATCCAATGCAAGGTAAATCATTTGGACTTCAAGATGGACAACGGTCAACCCATGTGTGTGTTTGGCTTCTCCGCGCCAGGATTCCCCGATTATTTCTGCGGTATGTGATGAGAAACTTTTAGATTCCGGTTGTTTTTTCTTACCTTGTTTCTATGTTAGAAACTGTTAATAGTTTGACGTGTATCGAGGATATTCCTGTAGTGCAAGAGTTCCCTGATGTTTTCCCAGGTAGTCTCCCTGGTCTTCCCCTGAGAGAGATGTGGAGTTTGTTATTGACCTTGAGTCGGGTACTTATCCTATTGCCAAGGCACCGTACCGTATGACCCCGTGCAAGCTGGAACAGTTGCATTACCCAACTAGATGAAACGCTGCTGTGTCAATTTATTAGGCCAATTTCTTCGCCCTAGGGTTCTCCAATTCTGTTTGTGAATAAGCAGGATGGTTCTATGAGGTTATGCATAGACTATAGAGAGTTGAATAAGGTAACCATCAAGAATAAATATTCGTTGTCTGCGAATTAATGATTTGTTTGATCAATTACATGGTAGCTCAGTGTTTTCAAAGATTGATCTTCGTTCAGGCTACCATCAGTTGCGGATCCGTGAGTCAGATGTTCCACGGGCTGCTTTCCATTCTCGGCATGGACATTTTGAGTTCTTAGTGATGCCTTATGGTTTGACAAATGCACCCTCTGCATTCATGGATATGATGAATAGAGCATTCAAAGATTTCTTAGATCACTTCATGGTCATTTTCATTGATGATGTTCTGGTGTATTCCCAGAGTGCTGAGGAGCATGCTCAGCACTTGCGTTTGGTTCTATCTTACTCCTGAGAGAGCATAAGTTTATGCAAAGCTGAGTAAGTGTGAGTTTGGCTCTCTCAAGTATCCTTCTAGGTTCATATAGTAAGTAAAGATATAATTTCTGTGGACCCAGAAAAGATAACTTTAGTCATGGATTGGAAAAGACCTGCTACGCCTAGGAGATAAGGAGCTTCTTAGGATTGGTAGGATATTATAGGAGATTTGTGAAAGGATTTTCTGTGTTGTCTGCGCCATTGACTAAGCTTACACAGAAGAATGCAACATTTGTATGGGCGAATAAGTGCGAAGAAGCTTCTAGGAATTTAAAGGAGGTTGTGCACCGCTCCTATTTTAACTTACCTATTGAAGGGTGGAGTATACTATTTATGTGGACGCCTCGCATGTCGGGCTTGGGTGTGTTTTGATGCAAGAAGCAAAGGTAATTGTGTATGGGTCAAGACAACTGAAGATTCATGAAAGGAATTATCCTACGCCTGATTGGAATTTGCGGCAATAATTTATAGCCTTGAAACTTTGGAGACATTATTGTATGGCGCGTTGTACAAGATTTATCCAGACCATAAGAGTTTTAAGTACGTATTCACTCAAAAGGAGTTGAATTTTGCGCCAGCGTAGATGGTTAGAGTATGTCACAGATTATGAAGTGATATTCTTTATCATCCGGGCAAAGCTAACGTGGTGGCTGACGCCCAGAGTAGAAAAACTGTACAAGTCTTCAACCTTTCCATGCAGTCTTTGGTGGAAGAGATTTACTGATGGATATCTCAGTTGGAAGTAGTAACGCACCTTGTAGCTAGAAGCTAAAGAGACTTCTTGGATTACCCTTACAAGATTGCATGAGAAGGACGACCCAGATCTTCTGCATATCCGAGAAAGGGCACAGAGAGCGGAGAATTCGCCAGATTTCTCTTTAGATGAAGTCGGTACCCTGAAGTATCGGGGTAGGTTTTGTATTCCTGGCCTTTGGTGATATCTGAGCAAAGATTTGTGGCGAAACTCATGGATCAAGTGTTTCCTACCACCTTGGTTCTACAAAGATTATAAAGATCTAAAGCAGGTTGTTTGGTGGTCAGGTATGAAAAATGATATAGCTAAATATGTTTCTGAATGTTATACTTTGCCAGCATGTTAAGAACGATCATAAGATGCTTGGAGGTAAGTTGACGCCTTTGGATGTTCCGAGTGGAAGTGGGAGAGCATTTCTATTGGACTTAATTACTGGGTTGCCAAGGTCTCCCGATGCCCACGATTCTATGTGGGTCATAGTTGATAGATTGACAAACTGTGCCCACTTCGTAACCCTTCAAGATTGGTTATTCCATGCATAAGATAACAAAGTTGTATTTGGATGAGGTAATCAGATTACATAGTGTGCGAGTGTGTATTGTGTCAGATTGAGATTCCTGGTATATGTCTCATTTCTGGCAGAGATTGCAGGGAGCTTTGGGCACTGGGCCTCAGCTATTTCTACCGCTTATCATCTGCAGGCGAATGGTCAGACGGAGAGAGTCAATAAGATTTTTGAGGACAAGATTAGATGTTATATTTTGGACCATGGGGAGCCTAGGATAAGCGTCTTGGACTCATGGATTTTTGCGCATAATAACAGTTATCAGGAGAGCTTGCAGATGCCCCCATCGAAGCTTTATATGGGAGACATTGTCGAACTCCCCTGTTTTGGGCCGAGGTGGTGAGAGACATTGTTAGGTCCAGAAGCTTTGGAATAAATGAGTATTGTCGTGACGCATATCCGCGAGAAGCTTCACATAAGCACAATAGCGTTATGAGAAATATGCTAATCGAAGAAGGGTTGATCTGGAGTTCGCAATTAGGGACATGGTGTTCTTGAAAGTTTCTCCGATGCCAGGTGTTAAGAGATTTGGAAGGAACCACAAGTTTGGATCCTCAGTGAAAGTGTACAGTGCGCCTCTGAGTATACTCTAGATGGGGGATGTATAGAGATTAAAGAATATTTCTATCCTATTTGTGCACACACAATACAAACACTAAGTGTTATGTTTCAACAATACCTAACACATAATAAAATTAATGATGTTAAAGTAAAGGAGAAAGCTGTAAGCTATATAAGATAGCACAGAAAATTAAGACACACAGAAGACACAAGATTTTATAGAGGTTCCCCAAAATGTTGGTTGTCCTCTCTTCTACCACCTGGTAGGAATGCACAAACCTGCCTGAGTCTTTTGATAAGGAGACTCTTAGAACCAAAGATCTTTTGATATGGAGATCTTGAACCACTCAGATCTTTTGATAAGGAGATCTTGAACCACTCAGATCTTTTGATAATGAGATCTTGAACCACTCAGATCTTTTGATAAGGAGATCTTGAACAACTGAATCCTTTGGATGAGGGATTCTTAGAACTCTGTACAGTTGAGGAAGTTGAAAGAAGAAAGAAGATGTAGAAGAAGAATTCTGTTCTCAGAATTCTGTAGAAGCTTTCAGCTTCTATTTTTCCCTTCAATGGATCTACTAATGATGAACCTTGCTTATGATTGTGATGATTTGTAAGGGTTATATTCTTCAGATCCTTTTGTATATCTTTTGCTTGCTATCTAACTGCTATATGATGTTGATGAAGAAGCAGCTCTGTTTTCTGTTCTGAGAGAGCACTTGTTTTCTCTATTTGTCTCTGTTAGGGTTCCAGGAGGAAGAAGAAGAAGTAGAAACCCTAATCGACAAACAGTAGTAGAATGCGATGAATTCTCTGTGTTTTCCTCTCTTCTCATCCTATTTATTGTCCATGATTAATTTTTAATTAGTTTCCTCTTTTGGATTGTCCTGAAAAGGCATAGTCTTGGACAATTAATCTTTCTTTCTTCTTTTGTTCACGACCCGTCTGCCAGTTGTTTGAATACTTTCAAGAAAGCTTTTCCCATCCTCTTTAATGCTCTTCTCCATTCTAGGAAATAAAACAAGCCATTGTAGAATGGTCTTTAGTGCTGTGGGCCTTCAGAGAGAGTTCTAAAAGGACAGCTGAAAAGGTTTCCTTTTCAGCCTGTATTCGTCGCTGTGCCGACTTCATTCTCTCTCTTATCGACACAATTCAAGTTCTTATAAGAGCAGCTTCGAATTCCTTCTAGCTCTGGTTGGACTCTTTTGTCGATGTTACGTCGATTACTTATCGACGTAACCGTCGAGTTGAAGACTTCTTATTGAACTTTTATTGTCTGCGTCGAATTGTAGTCGATGTTGCATCGACTTCAGATGGCTTCGACAGACACTTCCTTCTACGTTGAATTGAAGTCGAGGTTGCGTCGACTTCTAAGATAACTTTGACATGCTCCTTTATCTACGTCGACTCCTATTTGACGTAGCGTCAACTTGATATATTTTGATAGAGAGATTAAGTTGCTTGGACTTCTAGTCTGAGTTGCGTTGACATCAAGTCGAAGTTGCGTCGACTTATATTCGACGCAAATATTAATTCAACTTAGATTGTGTTTGTTTTGACCTAGTCTTGACACTCTAAGATGAGTGAGACATCATAAGACATTTAATGACCAAATTACCCTTACTATACAATGTGGGTAATAAACGAGAAGGTAAAATCACTTATAAGTAATTTGTTAAGTTAAATCAAAAGGGGTTTTTCCCAACAATCTCCCCTATTTATCTTAACAAATTTTACAGATTGTTTTAAAGTGATTTTATACATTCTTTTACATAAATAAAATACATACAAGACAATATAGGCAATAAAATATGATATAAAATATGATAGAATGAAATCACAGGACTATTTCATACATTGTCAAGTTATATTGTTCTTAATAATTGTATCCACCAGAGACTAGAAAAGTATTGAACTCATCTCAAAATTAGAGTACCTGGACCTCACTGTCCTCTATTAGGAGTTTTCCTTTTCTGGAAAAGACCTTGGAACTACCTTCTTGGGAAAATGAAAGTTGTTCTTCGTCTTCTTGAAGATTCCTATCAGCTTCATCATTGACTTCATCATCTTTGGGAAGCTCCTTCTGAGATTGTGCAATTTCTTCAGCATTCTGAGTAGCTTCCTGAGCAATTTTTGATAATAGAGAGTCTAAAGGAGGATCATCAACTAAGAGCTCCCCCTAATTTGGTAGAGTATTATCTTGAGGGATTGAGAGAGGATCCCCCTAGTTTAGTGCTGCATCCTCAGCCATCACTTCCTTTCCAGATTCCCTTGGGGATTCTCTTGAGGCTCCCCTGGACATTTGCAATTTGAAAGATAGTTACTTTATCAGAAACTTCAACATCCTTGCCCTTTTCATGGCCACTCATCTTTAGAGTATGTCTTTCCTCCTCCTGAATTTCTCCCCTTCTTAACCTTGTTGGCAAGTGAGGTTAAGAAATCCTTTATCACCATGGAGGAAGACATGAATTCTTTGAGACCCTGAAGAGACCTCTTTGAGTCTAGGAGTTCAGACTACATTTGGGAGTACTTCTTTTCAAATCTTCTGGCTTGGCTGGCTAGTAGGTCAGCAAATGTGCTGGAGGCTAGCCCTACTGCTTTTGAGATTGCTTGCTCAATGTCAAAGGAAGGTCTAGGATGGGAGGTAGAGGCAGGTGGAGGTGGAGGTGCGAGGTTCTCATTCAGATAAGGAGGATCTTGGTAGGCAGTGGAAAGGGTTTGGTAGGTTTCTGGAGAAATATAAGCTGGTGGTGGAGATGGAACAGACTGATTGTCTGGAAGTGGGGTGGATGGTTGTTGCTGTGGTTGGAGAGGAGAATGTGGTGTAGGTTCAGGAGCTAGTGTGTATGGGATGGATTGGAGGCTTTGCTCTAGAATGACACCATGTTGTGCTGGTGGATTATTTTGGCTGGAAGATCTGGTACAGTTGTATCCATGTCTGTGCTGGAGAGAGAGGAGGTGAAGGTGCAGCTTGACCAGGCTTGAGGATCTTCCCGATCCATTGGAGAATATTCCAATGTTGATCCTTTTTAGGAGGAATGGGCACTCCCTTGGACTTGCACACCATTGGATAATGGTGGAAGAGCACCTAGCTCATGATCCTCATGAAGGCATTTTCTTTATGGGAGTACTTGTGGCAAATCAAATTCAGGAGGCATCTCCCCAATTTATCTTCTTTGGAGGACCAGAATGCCCATGATCTGCAGCTGCTGCTTGGGAATAGCATTATGAGCTGAGATTTTGCAAAGGAGCACCTTCCTACAATGTCAGCCAGAAACCTGTAGTCCTCTCCAAGATCAATCTTCTATAGATTGATGACTCTATCTTTCTTGAACTGCATGATCTCCAAGACTTTCTTTGTCTCTTCTCCTGTCAATTCATCAGATTCATCACCTGTTGGTAGATCAAAGGTGAGAGTTAGCATTTGCTATGTAATGCTAATATCATTCTCAATATCTTCCCAGTGAGGGATCCATCCTCTTCTAGGTGAATGTTGTCCTTGAGCTCTGTTAGCTCAACATCCAGAATCTTGCATCTGGTGGATATTAATTTGGATAACCCAACAGATTGAAACAAGCCAAGAATGGATTTGAAATTATCTGAGGCAGATTTGAATGAGTCCACATAAACATCAAAGCCAGAGTTAATCTTTGGAGGGGCCATTAACTCTTTTGTGAAGTACCTGCAAACACAAAGCAAATAGGAGAGAGAAAGAGAGAGAAAGAGAGAGAGAGAGAGAAGAGCACGAGAGAAGTGGGGAATGAGAGAGCAAGAGAGCCAGGAGAGGAAAATTCGAAAGGATTCGACGCTGAAGTTGCTTAAAATAAGATGATTCGTCGCAACTTAGGGTTTAAGTCGAAGCTGCGTCGATAAGAATTAATATTTGGCGCGCAGAAATATGTCGAGACTGCTTCTAGAAGCAATTCTGCACGCGCTATTATATCGATATTACGTCGATTAATATTCGACGCAATCTTCGAGATTGCTCAGTAATTCTTAGGTCGGCGCAGTGATGTCAACGTTGCGTCGATTTATAATCGACGCGACCACGAATTTGATCAGCGGCTATTAAGTCGATGCATGCATCGATATGAACTTGATGTTGTGTCGAATAACATTCATATCATCCACTCCGATTGGATCTTGGCGCTTGCGTCGAGTAGAACCTGACGATACATCGAATTCTATTCGACGCAACTCTGAATAAATAGTTCTATTTTTCTTAGAAAGTTTTTGCTATTTTTCCCAGCAATGATGTTTATTGAAAATAGTGTTTATGTTATTAATCTTGAAGAACTATTCAGATGATGAAGAGTTTACAGAAGAAATTACTCCCCTGTTGAATTTGGGTCTTTGTTAGACCATAGTTCTTCTTCCTCTTCCATTCTCTCCTAAGAGGGGTCCTGCCTAACCCTACACAATCAGCTCAAACATGAGAGGGAACCCAAGTTACCTTGGGCCCTTTGCTTTTACCATTGTAAGGTTCTATGAAAGAATAGAAAGGTCTTTCATGATATCCTTTTGGATGGTAGAAGATTGATTTACCAAACCTATGTTTATTACCTTGATATTGAAAGTGTGCATAGAAGGAATCACAATATAAAAGATCAGCATAGTGTTTTATTATTTAATTTTTAGCTTTAGCTTTTTGACTGTTTAATTTCCCTGCATTGTTATTGCCCATTATTTTTCTTTCAGTGTTTAGAATTACTTTGTTAGGCACATTTATTTTGGTTGGATTATTACTGTCCTTAGTAATTACACTCCCCTCACCTGATTGATAGTCACTAGGTCAAATAAATCTAACTGGATTTTCCAGGTAGGTTCCTAGGGACTTCCGTGCTAGTGCATGTGTCTGCTCCTAGTCCTAGGTGCTTAAATCTCATAGAGAGATTTTGTGTAATGTTTTTGAGTTTTTGACTCCTCCCATTGAGTGAGTCCTCAAAGGCTTTTCCCTTGTTAAATCTTCTTTTAATTCTAAGTTTTCTTTTCTTACTTCAACTAATTCTGATTCCTTATTGTGAATCTCTTTTACTAACTTGATTCTTAAATATAGGTCATCTTCCTTAAACTGTTCCAATTCTTCCCTGTTTGTTTCTAATTCTTTTGTATAAGGAAATCATTGCAAAACTCTTTAAACAATTTTTGAATTCATCAGAATTGAAATCAAAATTTTCAAACAGGGATACCTGTTCTTTCATCATGCTCTGATGACATCCCCAATGCATCATGCAAGCTGCTTCTGCTTCATCATCACTTTCAGATGAAGAGGAGCTTAACTCTGCTTCAGAGTCACTCCAGGTTTCAGCAATGAAACCCTTGGCTTTCTTCTTGTCTTTCCACTTGAAATACTTCTTCTTCTTTTCATCCTTGTTGCTGCTCCTGTTCCTTTGCTCTTGTGGAAAATCAGGGGATATGCGCCCTGGCTTGTTGTAGGAGTAGCATATTATCTCCTTTTTTGGAGTCTTATCATATCTAGGCTTTGAGCTCCTCTCTCTTCTCCTTGAGTCTTCTGTCTTGACCATTTTCTGAATCTCCTTGCTAGGAGACTGA